>BMAC01000008.1:1214744-1245969 GCA_014905375.1 Phtheirospermum japonicum | reverse complement strand
ACAACAGGACTCAAGTATTGCACATCAGCGTTGTGTGTTGGTTGCATCTACAACCAAGAACTATGCTTCTGTATGCACATAGACTTGTTATGGTGCATGTCGATAACAACATGTTTGACTAGTGCGTCGATCGATGCAAAACTCTCTATTGCCCTTGTTTGACAGCCCGTCGATCGACATAAACTCTCTGTTGTCCCCATCGATCGACACTTGATTGATGCGAAACTCTCTGTCCTTCTTGTTGGTGGATCGTCGATCAACGCCTAATCGACGGGCCCTCCATGGGACCGCCTTGCCCATCCTGTTTACAATAAAAAAATTAAAATGTCAAACTTCTTTCTAAGCATTTTCTTACTTCTTTTTATCATGTTTTCAAATAATATTTACAAACAAATTTGAATTATTTTAAAATAATAATTATAAATAAAAAACTCAAATCTATGTTTTTTCCTTTTACATTTTTTTTTTGTTTGAGTCTTTTTGGTATCTTTATCTTAAAAAGTTCTAAAAATACAAAAACATTATTTTTTCGTATATTTTGATGTTTTTATTTTTATGATTGAGATTTTTGTGTTTATTCTTCTCCACTTACCACTTTTTGTAGTTCCTATCAACTCCACCGCTCATTGGATGTTACTTCACGCTCAACTCATCATCACAAGCGCGACCATAGGGACGTCTCTCTCTCTCTCTCTCTCTCTCTCTCTCTCTCTCTCTCTCTCTCCTTTCCCTGTATTTTATCTTATTTTATGTGCAATGTGGGCATTGCATGGTTTAAGTGTGTTTGTGTGTGTGTGGGGGGTGGGGGTGGGGGTGGGGAGTGGTGTTTATCCTTGTTTACTAAACTCTATGCTTACTTGTGTATATGATTTGAGTCATTTGGATTGCCATTAGTTGGAACCTTGATGAAGAAACTTGGTTAGATACTTTGGTTAGGTTATTTAGACTTTCGTTCAACATTAGTGTAATTGTGGGGCATGAAGTGTAGAAAACCTGTGAAGTGTTTTGACCTTGTTATATTCATGCAATTAATTCTAAGATTCGAATACTCTTTACTAGCCTCGTTTTCAAATGCCCTCTATAGGAAATTTTGTAAATTTTCTTTTTATATTTGGAGAAGTTAAAAACACCATGTGCTTATTAGAAAATATTGTAATTTTCATTTAGCAACAAGATATTGGAGCTAATGAACTCTCATTTTGAGTTGTAAATATCGTGGTCATCTAGTACCTCGCTTTTATGGGTACTCATAAAAAAGGGAAAAAAAGAAAAAAAAAAAGAAAAAGAAAAGAAAGAAAAAAACAAAAAAATGGCACAAGAAGAGAAACCCTTGTACAAGTGATGTGTATATAATAAGCCATGCAACCCTTTTACGCATTTTTATTTTACTTTTTAGATTTTGTTTTTAAAGAGATGTATAGACTATTAGGCTAGTAGGGACATGCATGAAGGACAACAAATTACTTTTAGGCATTCGAAAGCGATTCTAAGCCTCTTATCTCAACTTATCGTGTCGTCCTTTTAGTTGAGTTTCCAATTGATTTAATGCATAACCCCTCGAATCATTTGAATGTATTAGTTTTTAGTTCATTGGGTGGTTAGATTTTTCTTGTCTGTATCTAGGCTCGGTTTTGTTTGAGGACAATCAAAAAGCTAAGTGTGTGGGAGTTGATTTATACATATTTGTGTGTGCTTTAGTCGGGTTTTAGCCATATTTTGACTTGTTTTTTCTTATTTTTCATTTTCGTAGCTTTTGTTGACTTTTTAGTACTTTTTTGTATTTCTCTCTTCCTTTTTATATATTTTTATGTTATTTTGATTTTTTTTTCATTTTAGGGTAGTCGATCGAGCCAGGAGTGTTCCTAAGGATCACAACTAGCTCGATTTGACAAAAATACGAGTCGAACCGTAAAGCACCGCCATCGATTGATGCGCCATTGATGCTCGATCGACGCACCATCGATGGGGCTATTTACCAGCATCGGTGGCCAGACCATTTTTGGCCATTTTGAAATGACTATTATGCCCCCACTTTCACTCCTATATGTATATCACTTCATTCTTAGAATAAAGAGATCTTGGACCCCCTAGGGTTTGGATGCCCAAGCATGTTCGTATTTTCTCTTCATTTTTCTCCACTTTCTTCATTAATTTCTTAGCCTTTTAGTTTTTAGTAAAATATGGATTCTTAAGCATTGCTTAGCTTTTGGGAGAGAACTTAGTCTTAATTCGTGTAATTCCTCATTTGAACGATGAAACCCTCCAATTTTAATCAGTAAGCTTTCCATTTCCTTTCTTTTATTATTACAATTTCGTGTTGCTTTGTTTATGAGTTTTTGTTGGGTTTGTGATATTCGTGTTTTGGTAGTTGATTTTCTTGCAGTTTCTCATTGTTTTAGGTATATGATTCTTAGAAATATATGATAATAATTGTTGTTCTTAAAAGTTCATTTTCCATTGTTGTCTTCTTTCAAACTTTTTATCTCTTTAATTGTGTTCATTCTTGTTTTAAGTTTGTGTTACTACATTTCTTGATTATTGTTGGTTAGAATTCATGGGTCTATTCCTTTTAAGAGTGCAGAACCATCAATTGGAATTTTTGGGTGTTTAATTTACAAGTTGGGATTGACAACCCCAATTCGTAGATTAAGTGTTCGATCAAATGCCAATTGATTGTGGAGACAAATATAGAGCTCTAGACCCCAATTTTATTAATCTTTTAAAGTTTTTGATATCAGTTCTCGTATTTAAATCACCGTTTTAGATATTACACGTATTTAGAATAACTTTTTGTTGTTTTCTCATTCGTGAATCATACACGAGAATTGCCTCAAATTAGTCTTAGTCGAGAGATTCGACTCGAGTTAAGCTTCCCACGTACAATTGCTCTATTTTTGCAGACGAACTTTTCTAAAATAAAAAGTAAGTGCAAAAGTGTCGATTCAGTTATCACAAAAAATAATTAGTGCGTCTCTACGTAAACCATAGTCTTCAATCATTTATTTCATTCACAGTAGTTGCGAACAAAGAGTTCCAACCACCAAATATTCAGAATTAGTAGCCAAAAGTGCCACATAACTTTGATTACTACTAACATAATATATTATTTTCTAGATAAAAACAAGCACCAGTTGTACTCTTCATATCATTCACATCTCCTACCTAGTCAGAATCACAAAAACTAATAAGATTAGCTTGGTAACGAATGATACATTCAATAGATTTCGAATCAGTGATCTTAGGATTAGTTTGGTAACAAACACAAAGACAAACAATATACATAATATCAGGATAACTAGTAGTTAAATAAAGTAAAATTCATATCATACTTATATAAAATATATGGTTGACACCCTCAGCCTCATCATCCTTAGAGAACATTTGGCTGGAACCCATAGGAATTTTCAAATAAGATTTATTTTCCAAATTAAACTATTTAACCAAGCTACATGCATACTAGCTTTGTGAAAAGAATGTTTTATCAAAGATTTGTTTAATCATTAATCCCGAGATGTAACTTCGTTCACCAACCATATTCATCTTAAACTTGGCTATAGAGTCTACAAAGAATTTTGAAAGTTTTTAGGTGGAGCCCAATAAAAGTATCATCCACATAGATTTGATTTCCAAGAATGTCATTTCCAAATTTAGGAATAGGTACTAAGTACCCAACATTATATTTAAAGTCATATACACTTCTATCATAGATGTATATCATTGTAGATGTCATAACATCCTGGATGATAATGTGGATATCATTTGACGCAGACATGAGCATAAAGTTTGCTTATTCGACCAAGCCAGGTGCATCATCCTGCATTTTTGTGAAAAATCATCATAACACAGATGGTTTTCGTGGTTATTTTTGTACAAAGATTATAAGCTCGATAAGCAAAGCTATAACAATATTTAAAGAACAAACATCTATCGCTATTGAAATAAACTCTAATAAGAACATATTGACAATTCGAAATATATAACATGAATCCAAAAATACTAAACCATTTCTTCCTTCGAAAAGCTTCACATGGAAACATGACTCCCTGATCTCAAATGCACATAATTGAATGCATGGCATGCAATATGTCAAGAGTTTCAGTCAAAAAATATGCTTTGTTAAAATTTTCAAACTCAACAAGACTAGAAATTTTTTGTAATGTTCGATACTTCCTCTAAGACACCCTATTTTAGGTGCTGAAAACTCATGAGAAATCCCTGTTCTACACAAGGGCAATAGTGAGGAGTTCTTAAAACACATAACATGGTTTAATCTCTAAAATTATACACAGTAAAAAAAATTAGGTCGCAAATCAACAAATTCACATGTATACGATTTGTCATTAAAAACACAATCCACATGCATCGTGAAAAATCATCCACAAGATTGAAAGAGTATTTCTCGCCAACTAAATTCTCGATTTCAAAAATATTAGTAAGGCCCATATGAACCATTCAAGAAAATGAGAAGTAGTGGTACCTTTCTTCTTAAAATAAGGTACACTAGTTTGTTTACCTTTTGAAATTGACCACACACACTTAACAAATGTTTAAAGGGTGATCTATGAGCAACTTCAAACTTAACCAATTTATTACTTATTTTAAAATTATCGTGCCAAACTTTTGGTGTAATACATCAACATTGGCACTAAGAGAAGTCTGACTACCACCAAATGTTGGGGATATTGGATTTGGTAAAGTTATATTTGATAGCTTTGACCAAATACTCCAAATGTAGACGGGTCGTTAATTGTGTAAACGAACGTCAAATTGTTAATCTACGTTTCGAGTAGATTATGGTGGTATATTTACTTTCACAAATCCATTTTTGGGTGAGTGAAAAGTCAATGACCAAGGTTGGACATTTGGAAGGTAATGAGGGTAAGGAATTTCCTAAGTTAATAGGAAATGTCCTATATATGAATGTTATTCATTATTTTGTGGAAATCAAATTATTATAGATGGTGGACCGCAAACTATTTAACTGCGTGGGCTTTAATTAGTTTGGGCCTCTTCTGGAAGCTTCTAAGTCTTTCTTATTGAGTAAGATAAGGAGATTGACTTGTATTAGGAATCCTAATTCCTATAGATTTCTTACCTTGTTTAAGGGGTCCCTCATATCTATAAATACCAACTCCCACATAGTGTAAAAAGACTTTTGCATACATCAACACACGTTTCTAAGAGAGCTCTCGCATACATATCATAATCCTACCTGTCTCACGCATCATATAGCCTGCAGTTAGGGTTTTGCTCAGTTGTCTGCCCAATTCTCGTTCGCCAGGTTGACTGGATTGTCTGCTCCGTCCAGCTCCGCGTCGTTGTATCTTGGGAGGTTCATTGCTATCAACCGTGAGCACGTAGTACGGGGCAATAAGAATCTTAAGGAAAGAGTTCGCTCGCCTCGACGGTTAACTTTTCCTTTCGTTTCGTTATTTAATTATATTATATATTTATTACGTTTATATATAATATATTTGCTTGATTATGTTAGATATGTTAATTTGATTATTTCCCGATATTATCGCAATATATTACCAATGTTTACCCAATAGCTTAAGATTCTTATTCGTGATCTATCCGTAATTTATTTGCGATTCTAATTCTAATTTTTGTCTGTGATTTGTGCAATTTTCTGATGCACGAGACAAAGGAATCGTCCCAATCTGAATTATTGGTTCTGTCGTAATACAAGATCGCACAAGTATTCTATTATCCTGGGAAAATTAAACAGCACCCTGACGGCGAAGAGAGAAGGATCATCACCCAGCCAAAAATTGTCAAACCAACACCAACAACATTATCAAAAATTGAAATTGGGGCATTAATCTGCAATCTAATCTGTGGAAATTGGATTTGACTTTTAAATAACCCAACATCTTCGAAACCTCCACGGCGGCATGTGGAGGCTGGATCTGGTCGCATGGTAGAGGCGTCGGCCTGTGAACTCCCGGCGTTTTCCGGTGGTGGTTCTCAACTCATCACGGTGGTCGGAGCAGCTGGGACGGCATCATGATGACGATGACTGACGATGCCAGATCCGACGGCGGTGATGGGTTCATGGAAAAAGGGCGGCGACGACGATAGCACYGTACGGGCGCGGCAGCAACGAGAGCGGGCTCTGGTCCAAACGGGCGGCGGCACGGCGACAACCGCTACGACAACTGGAAGCTCGGAGCTACGGCATACGACGGCGACCGTTGATAGTGAGCTGCCGTCGGTCAATTTCTGGTGGCGCAGTTGGGCGATGACGGCGTTTTATCACAGAGATGCGGTTGGGGAGCCTTGAGCTTTGAGGTTCCATGGCGGCTCTGTGAAGCTCTGAGCATTGAGGATCTATGGCGGCGGCTGATTGTGGAGAAGAAGGACAAAGGTAGTTCTTTGTTATGGGCTATGGGCCAGGTCAATATACTTTAGGCCCACTAAACTCTAAAAGAATGACTCCTGCTCTTGGGCAATGTTGGGCTTTGGAAAAAGTTGAGCCCATTACTTATTGTTGCTCCTTCACGTGGAGATGGAAGGAGTTTGATGGAAATATTTTGAGTCATGGACATCTCTGGGCCTATTAATTTAAGAACTACCTGACCATGATTAGATTGTTTGGACATGGGCTTGGGCTCACCAGTTTTAAAGTATCACTCATTGATAGTAGTTGTGGGCCGAACAAGCCATGTTGGTCTTGTGTTTGGGTTAAGCCCACGTGGGCTGGATGTCTTGGATAAGGCATTATAATGAGCCTTGTTGGGTCAATTATTATGGGTTTTAATAATTGAATATGGCTCTAGGCCTAATTAATTAAGTTTTGGACTTAAATAAATATTTGGCAATAACTAGTTTAGTCCTGGGCCAAAAATTGGTAATGAAGTTTAATAGAAATTAAACTTGAGCCTGAATGATAGTAAGGCTCATTAGGTTGTAATTGTAGCAGCCGTTGGTTTTTCTTGTAAAGAAGAAACCGGTAGAAATTCAAGACCTTGATGGGTCATGGATATTGAGCAAAATATTATTTATTTGGGCTCAATAAACTAAGTCTAGTTTCGGACTAGATTTATAATAAATTGTGAGACCAAATTGTTGAATTGGGTTTCAAATTTATTAAAGTGTGAATTTTAAGTTTGATTTAAATCGACTGAGAAATTCTATAAACTTATAAATGTGAACTCATTGTTTGAGTAAAATTTATAGAGTTTGGTGTCAATTAAATTTGGATTTAATTTATGAATTGAATCTTGAGATTTAATTATTGGAGCTTCTCATATCACTTCGATTTTTCAATGGTGAAAAATGTGACCTTGTTGGTCAAATAAAGTGGATATTGAGATAGTTAAAATGAGATAGATAATCTCATAAGAGTATTGAATTTGTAAAATTCATATAAAGCTCGAAAAGCCAAAAGAAGATTATGAGAAATCATAATTATTAGTTTTGTGTGCTTATTTGGAAATTGGGTATTCTAGCTTTGAGGCTATGATATAAAGCCCATTATAAGTCCAACAAAATTGATAAAATTGAATTTACAAATAGATGTCAATTTTGATTGAAGACACAAGTGAGAGATTTGTGTTGAGGCTAAAATGCCAAGAGTATCTTTTCATTTGGTGGAAAGAGTTATGTACCTCTAGAGTTGTTTCATATCGAGATATGTGATATGAAATTTGTGTAAACTAGAGGGGGTAAAAAGTAAATTATTACTTTCATTAATGACTGCACGATAACTTGTGGCATTTATTTGCTAAGGGGCAAAGACAAAGTCTTTGATGTTTTCAAAGTCTTCAAGTATGAAGTTGAGAATCAACTTAAAGCTCGAATTAAGATAATTCGAAGTGATTAAGGTAGAGAGCATGTTGTACTTTATGAGAAATTTTGCACTGAATGTGGCATAATTCATCAAATAAGCTGCTCCTTGTACACCTAAATCGAACGGCATCGCTAAACGCTAGTATAGAACCCTGGAAGAAATGATGAACGTTATGTTAATCAGTTCTAGGTTAACCCCTAATATGTGGGGGTGACGATCCTTTCGCTAACCATATTTTGAATAGGTTACCCTACACGGGAAATGAAAGGACTCCATATAAGTTATGGAAATGTAAGCTTCTGCTTACAGTTACCTCAAAGTGTGGGGGTACTTGGCAGAGCCAATAGAGTGAAGATGAGGCCTTGACAGTCGACTGTTGCTTCATTAAATATGCGCACTGCGTATAGATTCCTAGTACACAAGTTTGTTATACTTGATGTGAATGAAGGAATGACCTTTAAAGTAAGGAATGGAATGATCTTTGAACACTTTTGTCCTTGCAAAGGAAATAATGATGGTTGTAAAAGAGAGTTCATGATGCTATAGATGAAGCAACACTTCTTATAGCTCAAGTTGCATCACAAAATGGTGATGGTGATGAATCTAGGGCTAGGACTGCTTAGATGATTTATTTGTTAGATGATGAATCACAAGAAGCCTTGTCTAGTCCTAATGCTTCTATGTGAAAGGAAGCAATCAATGTTGATTCAGTTTTGCAGAATCATACATGGGAGTTGATTGATTTTTCCCATGGTAATAAAACCCCTTGGTTGCAAGTGGGTCCTAAGTATCAAGATGATGGCTTGATTGATATGTATAAAGCTAGACTGATAGCTAAATACTTTAAACTAAGAGAAGGATACAACTTCTTGTTACTTTCTCACCTGTAACTAGAATCACTTCTATAAGGTGATTTTGACGATTGTTGCGCTGCACAATCTTGATATTAATCAAATAAGAATGCAAATATCATTCTTGAATGGTGAGTTAGTTTGAAAGATTTATATGGAACAACCTTATGGGTTTGAGGTTCCTGGTCAAGAGAATAAGGTGTGTAGACTTGTTAAATCACCGTATGGATTGAAACAAGCACCAAAGCAATGGCATATCAAGTTTGATACTGTGATGATGACCAATGGCTCTCGCATTAATGAATGCGATAGATGTGTTTATGTGAAGAACACACCTAACTCTTTAAACATTGTTTGTCTTATGTTGATGACATGTTGATATTGAGTAACTCAAGTGATGTGATCTCAAGAACATGTTGAAAGACAACTGAAAGACATGAGTTTAGCCGATGTGATCCTTGGTATCAAGGTCATAAGGAAATCAAACAGTATAGTACTTTCTCAGTTGCACTATGTGGAAAGCGTACTGGGAAGGTTTGATGGGTTTGATGACAAATTGGCTAAAATTTCATTATATATTATGAAAAATAAGAGTAAATGAAATTGGCTAAAATTTCATTTGTCGATAACCTTCGTTTAGTGAAAAACAAGGTGATTCAGTGGTTCAACTGGAATTTGCTAGGATTGTTGGAAGTCTTGTGTACATTGCCTTTTGTACAAGACTAAATCTAGCTTATTCAGTGAACTAACTAAGTAGGTTCATGAGTAATTCGAACAGTGACCACTGGATAGGGTTAACTAGAGTATTATTATACTCGTAGTATACTCTGAGTTATGGGTTGCATTATATGAGATATCCAGAAGTACTAGAAAAGTACTGTGTTGTGAACTGGATATAGGACTCTAAAGATTCACACTCCACGAGTGGGTATGTTTTACCATCGGTGGAGGTGCTGTATTTTGGAGGTACACTGAGTGAATATGCATAGCCCGGTCCACCATGGAATCAGAGTTCATAGCTATGAACAAAGCTAGTGAAGACGCTGAGTGGCTTCGAGATCTTCTCGAGAATATTCCATGTTGGAGGAAGCCCGTATCAATGGTTATGATACACTGCGATAATCAAGTTGCTATCGCCAGGGCTTATAATGAAATGAATAACGGTAATTCGCGAATTATTCGTCGAAGATACAATACCGTTAGAGAATTGATCTCAAGAGGAATTTTCGTTGATTATGTGAAATCAAAGGAAATAATAACGGATCCGTTTACAAAGAGTATAAATCGAGATCAATTCTATGCTAGAGGGAATGGGCTAAAGTCCACACAAAAGAATAGTCCTTAGTGGAAACCCAACCATGATGACTGGAGATCCCAAGAACTTGGTTCAATGTGGCCAACTAAACTTTGGACTGTTCTATTTACGAACACTTGGTAACTAGCCATGAGCTAAACCTATTTCCCTAGAGAGCATATCCAAGTGATATCCTGATGACCGTGGCATAGGGTAAGTCTTTGACTTTTAATGACGATCTATACCTATAAAGGTGAAGTATAGCAGGATACTTCTGATAGATAAGGTCACCTATTCAAGTGTAGAGGAGTGGCCGCCTCGCCCGAAGCACTTGCGAAACCAAGAGTGTCCAAGGCCAAAATGGACACAACGTAGAACTTGCAGAATTGGCGTAAACGTTATTATGTGAGTATCATTGTCTCGGTAGGCTCGTACTCGGAATAGTTCAATGACTCAGTCAACTAGGCCGTGGGTTTATCCGATGGTATTTCACTACGGAAAGGTTCAAAGTCAAAAGCTACCTGTCTAGATGTGATAACGTTTCATGTGGAAACTGAGCAATTGAGTCCCATGCATCATTACATTGATTTTGCACTCATATGGGGGATTGTTGGGGATATTGGATTTGGTAAAGTTATATTTGATAGTTTTGACCAAATATTCCAAATGTAGACGGGTCGTTAATTGTGTAAACGAACGTCAAATTGTTAATCTACGTTTCGAGTAGATTATGGTGGTATATTTACTTTCACAAATCCATTTTTGGGTGAGTGAAAAGTCAATGACCAAGGTTGGACATTTGGAAGGTAATGAGGGTAAGGAATTTCCTAAGTTAATAGGAAATGTCCTATATATGAATGTTATTCATTATTTTGTGGAAATCAAATTATTATAGATGGTGGACCGCAAACTATTTAACTGCTTGGGCTTTAATTAGTTTGGGCCTCTTCTGGAAGCTTCTAAGTCTTTCTTATTGAGTAAGATAAGGAGATTGGCTTGTATTAGGAATCCTAATTCCTATAGATTTCTTACCTTGTTTAAGGGGTCCCTCATATCTATAAATACCAACTCCCAAATGCACATAATTGAATGCATGGCATGCAATATGTCAAGAGTTTCAGTCAAAAAATATGCTTTGTTAAAATTTTCAAACTCAACAAGACTAGAAATTTTTTGTAATGTTCGATACTTCCTCTAAGACACCCTATTTTAGGTGCTGAAAAACTCATGAGAAATCCCTGTTCTACACAAGGGCAATAGTGAGGAGTTCTTAAAACACATAACATGGTTTAATCTCTAAAATTATACACAGTAAAAAAAATTAGGTCGCAAATCAACAAATTCACATGTATACGATTTGTCATTAAAAACACAATCCACATGCATCGTGAAAAATCATCCACAAGATTGAAAGAGTATTTCTCGCCAACTAAATTCTCGATTTCAAAAATATTAGTAAGGCCCATATGAACCAATTCAAGAAAATGAGAAGTAGTGGTACCTTTCTTCTTAAAATAAGGTACACTAGTTTGTTTACCTTTTGAAATTGACCACACACACTTAACAAATGTTTAAAGGGTGATCTATGAGCAACTTCAAACTTAACCAATTTATTACTTATTTTAAAATTATCGTGCCAAACTTTTGGTGTAATACATCAACATTGGCACTAAGAGAAGTCTGACTACCACCAAATGTTGGGGATATTGGATTTGGTAAAGTTATATTTGATAGCTTTGACCAAATACTCCAAATGTAGACGGGTCGTTAATTGTGTAAACGAACGTCAAATTGTTAATCTACGTTTCGAGTAGATTATGGTGGTATATTTACTTTCACAAATCCATTTTTGGGTGAGTGAAAAGTCAATGACCAAGGTTGGACATTTGGAAGGTAATGAGGGTAAGGAATTTCCTAAGTTAATAGGAAATGTCCTATATATGAATGTTATTCATTATTTTGTGGAAATCAAATTATTATAGATGGTGGACCGCAAACTATTTAACTGCGTGGGCTTTAATTAGTTTGGGCCTCTTCTGGAAGCTTCTAAGTCTTTCTTATTGAGTAAGATAAGGAGATTGACTTGTATTAGGAATCCTAATTCCTATAGATTTCTTACCTTGTTTAAGGGGTCCCTCATATCTATAAATACCAACTCCCACATAGTGTAAAAAGACTTTTGCATACATCAACACACGTTTCTAAGAGAGCTCTCGCATACATATCATAATCCTACCTGTCTCACGCATCATATAGCCTGCAGTTAGGGTTTTGCTCAGTTGTCTGCCCAATTCTCGTTCGCCAGGTTGACTGGATTGTCTGCTCCGTCCAGCTCCGCGTCGTTGTATCTTGGGAGGTTCATTGCTATCAAACCGTGAGCACGTAGTACGGGGCAATAAGAATCTTAAGGAAAGAGTTCGCTCGCCTCGACGGTTAACTTTTCCTTTCGTTTCGTTATTTAATTATATTATATATTTATTACGTTTATATATAATATATTTGCTTGATTGTGTTAGATATGTTAATTCGATTATTTCCCGATATTATCGCAATATATTACCAATGTTTACCCAATACCAAATTGGTAACTATATATAATTTTTATTCCTACAAGAACACAAGCATTAGACTCATCTCACACTTCATAAGAATTCTTATCAAACATCACATATAAACCATCATCACACAATTGGCTTGTATTAATGAAATTAACCACAAGCCTCTCGACATGACTTACATTTTGAAGCTTGGGTAATCCATCAACATTAAGCCTTCCCGACCCAAAGTCTTGGGAGCAATAGCCATTTCGCTTAGGGTTGAAGACTACCCTCACCAAAAATTGTATCATGAAGATCATTACCAAATGTGACTTACCTCTATTCAGAATCTTATAATCAATCAAATATTCTATATTACAGATCATATGACAAGAACAACCGTTATTACAAAGTTATGAGCTAGTAATATTTGATTTTAGAGAGATAATAGCAAAATTACCATTGATATCAAAATTTTTGACCCACACAGTTCGGATGTTATCAGAAATATGCAGTAACCTGGCGAAAGTTCCAATTACATTAGTTTTGTAGAAATTCTTATGAAGATCTAATTTCAAGTTATGACACGACAATAACAATAATGACAGTTAAAGCTATGTTAACTTTTAGTTTTGATTTTCTTTTTAAAGAAATCTTTATGGTAATTGGTATCGAAGAAGACTTTACACCATTTTCTTTGCAAAAATTTGGTTTTTCAAAACCAAGACCAACTGTATCAACTTTATTTCCCAAGGAAATGACTTCATCAAGTTTCGCTTTACCCCGTTAAAGCATTTAAAGGGGCTAAAATACAAAATTAGTTCATTAACTTTAAGGACTTGCGAAAAAAAGTCTACCAAATACAGGGGTTGCAATTTTAGTCCACTAATTAAAATAAAGTCGAACATTCAGTCCAACTGGACTGAATGTGCGACTTTATTTTAATTAGTGAACTAAAATTACGGCCAAAATCCCAATTTCAGGTCAGAATTGGACTGAATGTTCGAATTTATTTTAATTAGTGGACTAAAATTGCAATCCCTGTATTTGGTGGACTTTTTTTCACAAATCCATAAAAATAATGGACTAATTTTGCATTTTAGCCCATTCAAAGGGACAAGTGAATTATTAAGTTCAGTATTAACCTTCATATTCGTTCTCCTTTTTGGTAGCTGCAACTTCTAAACAAGTGATGGCACCCTTTTGATCATCATTTTTTAAAGTAATATATTTTTTAGTTTTTGTAAAAACATTAATTTGTTAATTTTGAATTTTTCATTATTTAGAAGTTCTTCATATGCATCAATAAGTTCATAATAAAACAAGCCACCATCGTCATTACGCTAGATATCTACATCTGACATCACAGTTGAATTTAGACAAATGTTAGTGTAGTAAAAAACAATTAGACTGGATGTGACCAAAAATATGATGACATTCCCAACCACATCTTGACCAACAGCGTGAGGGGTAACTATTAACAGATTCCTAATAACATGGCGATTAGTTAGGAATTAGTTTAGCTGATTATTTTCTGTTAGGTTTCTTGTTATTTTTGTTAAGGCATGCAAATGCAACTTGGCCGCATGCATGAGAGCTGTTGAGCTCAAGGGTTTAAATACCCGTTCTGTAAATTTACAAATCAATCTAAAAATTACAATTTCGTATTTTACATATTTTCTTCAATTTTAGCATGGTATCAAGAGTCAAACCTTCTCTCTTTTGTTCTTCCCTTAATACTCTCCACTGCTTGTCATCTTCATCCCTACCATTCTGCAAGCTTCAACCATCATCAATGGCGAAATTCACTGCTCATCACTAATCTTCACTGAAAGTGATAAATCTCCTTCCAGCTCATCAATTTTCTCCTTTCTGTCCTTTTTTTTTCACTTCCTGTTCATCGTCTCCTTCGCTCAACTAAAGCTTCATCAAGTTCATCAATGGCGATGATCAATCTACCTACACTAAACACCCCCACAATTCGTCTGGATTGCAACAAATACTCATACTGGCGCTCTCAAATCCTCGCCACAGTCCGAGCACACGGATTTGACAAATTTCTGCTCGGCGATCAATCCAACATTCCGGCATCTAGGGTTGGCACTGAAATCAATCCCGATCTGGCAATCTGGAATCGCCATGATCAATTCCTCATGAGTTGGCTGGTGAGCTTGATTTTTGAGAACATGCTTGGGCATGTTAGTCAATGCACACATGCATTCGAAATCTGGAAAATATTTGAAAACCTATTTCGGTCTCAATCAAAAGCCAGAGCAATGAATCTCCGGCTCCAGCTTCAAACTCAAAAAAAGGAGATAAGAGTATTGAAGAATATGTCATGCAAATGCAAAATATCGCTGATCAGATTCAAGCCGCAGGACAGGAGCTGAAAGATGATGACCTAATTCTCTATATCCTTGGTGGATTAGGTCCTGAATTTGAAAGTGTTGTTATGAATCTAACAACTCGTGGTGATACACTTTCACCCTCTGAGGTTCAATTCATCCTACAAACACATGAAATGCGTCTTGCCCAGACACAAACCTCATTTGTAGTTTCAGCTAACCCTAATTCTGGCAATCCATCTGCTAACATAGCTGCTCAAAAATATCCTCATGATTCTCGTCCATCTCGCTTTGGCTACAATGGCAGAGGCCGAGGCAGAGGCAGATTTGGCCGTAGTGGTGCAAAAATCATTTGTCAACTATGTGGCAAGAATAATCATATTGCCAGTAAGTGCTTCAAAAGATTTGATGTGAATTTTCAGGGTCTAGAATCCTCAAGTCCTTTCAACCCTACTATGCAACAACACTCAGCTCAGGCTCTCCTTGCTGTTTCTGGAAATACACCTGGTTGAAATGCTGTACTACACACCCCTGACTTTCATGCAACTCATCCATCAAGCCATTTATCACATGCACAAAATCCTTACAACAACTACACATCATTTGGAAACCAATATCAACCTCAGCATCAACCTCCTTACATACCCTACAACAGTCAAGATAGCTCTGAGTGGTTTCTGGATAGTGGAGCTACTCACCACATTACATCCAATCTGGGAAACTTGAGTCTTCACACTCCATACAAGGGTAAGGCTAGTCTAACTGTTGGTAATGGCTGCTCTATTCCTATTACTCATACTGGAACAACTAACCTACCTACCTTACTACCCTCATACTCATGCTCCCTTAAAAATGTTCTCAATGTTCCTGACATTACTCATAATCTACTCAGAATCTCTAAATTCCTGCAAGATAATCATGCTCTAATTGAATTTCATGCTGATCACTGTCTTTTCAAGGACCTGAATCACACACTGTGCTTCTGAAAGGCAAGCTTAAGGATGGTATATATCAACTTGACCTCTCACATCTCTCCTCTCATCAAATTCTATCTTCAGTGGCCCTTCAAGTATCCACCTCACCTCTGCCTGGCACCATCATCCAACAGTGTTCCCACCTGCCCTATAACAATAAAGAAACTGTATGGCATAATAGATTAGGTCATCATTGTAATAATACCTCAAAAAAGGTTCTGCAAATAATTCATGTACCATGTTTCTTGAGCAATGTACTATTATGTGAAGCTTGTAAGCTAGGCAAGCAACATCAAATGCATTTTCCATCTGTAATTCACACAACCATAAAACCTTTAAAACTAGTACATTCTGATGTATGGGGACCTGCCTCCTCACTATCCACTGATTGCTACAGATACTATGTTCTGTTTGTAGATGATTTCACAAGATTTTCATGGATTTATCCACTTGTTCAAAAATCAGAAGTTGCCTCTTTTTTTCAAAATTTTTTGGTCATGACAGAAAAACAATTTTCTTGTCCTTTGAAAGCTCTACAGTGTGACATGGGAGGTGAATACAAAGCCCTTACCTCTTTCTGTCAAACTCATGGAACTTTACTCAAACATTCTTGTCCTTACACTCATTCACAAAATGGCTTAGTGGAAAGGAAACACCAACACATCACTGAGGTAGGTCTTTCATTGTTAGCTCAAGAAACCATACCATCTAAATTCTGGTGGGATGCCTTTCACACAACAACTTACCTCATAAAAAGATTACCTACACCAGTTTTGCAAAACATATCTCCCTATCAGAAACTCTTTCTTAAAACACCTGACTAAACCTTTCTCAAAACCTTTGAATGTGCCTGTTTTCCTTTCCTCAGACCTTACAACTCATATAAATTGCAACTCAGAAGCTCAAAATGCATATCTCCAGAACATATCTCCCTATCAGAAACTCATCTTTGTTGGCTACAACTTATTTCACAAAAGATACAAGTGCCTTCATCCTTCAGGCAGAGTCTATATCTCCAGAACTGTGGACTTCAATGAACAGGATTTTCCATACCAAACCATGTTTTCTGTTAATTCCTCCAATCACTCCAAACACACTGCATCCCAGCTTCCCATCTTACCAAACCCTGATCCACATAACTCCTCATCAAACACATCTAATTCATTCTCCTCCTCAACAAACACATCATCTTTAGAAAGCTCATCAAGCAACAGTCAAAACACTCAACCATCTGATCCATCTCAGAATAAACCCTTAGCCTTATTACCACCTCCACCTCCAGCCACTTCAACACACTCCATGGTCACCAGAGCCAAAAATGGTATCTACAAACCAAAAGCCTTTCTCACTTCCAACACAACCTTGACAGAACCTATCAATGCAATTGAGGCTCTAGCTCACCCTCAATGGAAGGCTGCAATGAATATTGAGTTTCAGGCTCTAATAAACATCAAAACATGGATACTTGTTCCTCCCTCACCTGACATAAACATCATCAGTAATAAATGGATATTCAGAATCAAGAAAAAGGCAGATGGTTCATTGGACAGATGCAAAGCAAGGCTAGTTGCCAGGGGATTTCAACAAACAACAGGGGTTAACTTTTTTGATACCTTCTATCCAGTCATTAAACCACTTACCATCAGATTAGTGTTCTCTCTAGCAATTACCAAAGGTTGGCAGATTCAGCAGGTGGATGTCAACAATGCTTTCTTTTAAGGGGACCTCAAAGAGGTGGTATTCATGCAGCAACCAGAAGGATACATTGATCATTCCAAACCAAACCATGTCTGCAGACTAATCAAGTCACTATATGGGCTCAAACAAGCACCAAAAGCATGGTATGACAAACTCAAGAATCTTCTCAACCAGCTAGGTTTCCAGTGTTCAACCTCAGATCCTTCTCTATTTCATCTTCAGAAAAATGGCCAACTTCTTCTCATTCTTGTCTATGTGGATGATATCCTAATAACAGGAGATGACTCCAAAGCTATCCATCACATAATCACAACCCTTGATCATAAATTTTCCTTCAAACATCTTGGGGAAGTTAACTTCTTTTTAGGAATAGAAGCCACAAGAACCTCTGAAGGCACTCATCTCAAACAGACCAAAATACATTAGAGAACTCTTATTCAAAACAAATATGAGCTCATGCAAGTCAAGTCCCACTCCTTATTACTCCAAGGGCAAACTCTCCCTTCATGACAAAAAGCCTTTTGATCAACTTATACTTTACATAAGTATAGTAGGAGCCCTGCAATACCTCACACTAACCAGACCAAATATATCCTACATTGTCAACAAACTCAGCCAATTTCTAGTCTCACCCACTGTTAATCATTGGAAAGCCTGCAAAAGAACACTGAGATATCTAGAAGTCACTATGAACACTGGTGTTATTTTCACTCCAATCTCCAGACTAACACTCCATGGATATGCTGATGCTGACTATGCAAGTTGTATAGATGACAGAAGAAGCACTAATGGTTATTGTATCTTTCTAGGCTCAAATCCTATTGCTTGGAGCTCCAAGAAACAACATGTTGTAGCTCGCAGCAGCATAGAGGCTGAGTACAGAGCCCTTGCACAGGCCACTACTAAACTAATTTAGATACAAGCACTACTTAAGGAACTCGGTCTGGTCATCTCTCAGTCTCCGGTCCTTTGGTGTGACAACATGGGTGCTATAACTCTTGCGTTCAATCCATCCTTTCATGCACGTACTCGACACATCGAAGTTGATATTCATTTCCTACGAGAGAAGGTCCAAAATAAAATTTTAGATGTTCGATACGTACCCACGGAGTTTCAAACAGTCGATATCCTTACAAAAGTATTGTCAATAAATCTCATACAGTTTTTGAGTCAACGACTCTCTCTTCGAAATGCACCGAGTTGACATTACAATGGCGCGTATTAACAAACTCCTAATAACATGGCAATTAGTTAGGAATTAGTTTAGCTAACTGTTTTCTGTTAGGTTTCTTGTTAGTTTTGTTAAGGCCTGCAAATGAAACTTGGCCGCCTGCATGAGAGCTGTTGAGCTCAAGGGTTTAAATACTTGTTCTGTAAATTTACAAATCAATCTAAAAATTACAATTTCATATTTTGCACATTTTCTTCAATTTTAGCAGTGACGACGTCTTCCTCCATGGTTGTGAAAATAAATTTTCTTCAACATTGGGTTCTATCTCTTCTTTTTCTCCAAACTCACAGTCACTAAAAGTAGCATTGAAGCTTTTTTCTTAAAAAGAAAGCAAAATGTGTGTTTTATGCAAATTGTAAGAAACAAAATATAAAAATACGAGTTTTAAGAATTTAACTATTAGAAATAATTCGTATAGTCGATCGAACATGGAAAAAGATCTTCATTATAAAAATTTCATTCTAATGATTACAAAGGATTCGTAAACCACTTAGTATAGATAACTGAAAACTCTTAACGAGTAAAGTAGTTCTAAATCAATGCAGACTCTTCCAAAACTTTGAATCACAATCACAAGATTATCTTACTAAAAATGAAAGATGTATGAAAAATAATTCAATCAACAGGATGTGGTCGCAGATGTGAATGACATTACATTCAACTCTGGACAGAAAGTTGTTGCTCGAATAAAATGCTCTCAACTGTCGACTCTTGATATTTTCTCTTCAATTTTGTGGTTAATGTTTTGGAGCACATACACAACTTAATTTAGGTATACTAAGAGACCTATGAAAGAAGATGTACACAATATATTACAATTATATATTATTAGTAAGGAAACATGATAATAACTTTGAGTCTTAATGAATATAAACTTCCTACATACAAAAATTAATAGAGGGAAATATAACTACATCATAATATAATTTTAATAATATACATGATAAATACCAAAGATAATAATATCAAATCTTTCCTTAAAAAATATAATATCTAATGAACTTGGCAAAAATGTCAAAATAATATTTAGACAAAGTAATTTCTCTAGAGAATAGAATGGTCGATTATATGTGCATTACATATGTATATAACTCAACAAAGTGAAATGACATTTTTGAATTGCTCTTTAAAATGTGTCATTTCCCACACATACCCTGCCTTTGTATCTGATTAGGTCACCAATGAGAGTGTACTTAGGGAAAGCAGCATTGTCAATGGATTTGGCTGCTATGACATTTTGGAAATTGTCATCATTTATGTAAATCTGAACCACTTCTCTCATCCAGGTAGGAGCAATGGTGGTGATAGTTGAGCATGTATCTTCATTAGAATCCCTCCTAGATAAGGCATCAGCCACTGTATTCTCCTTTCTTTTTTTGTAGAGTATCTCATAGTCTAACCCAAGCAATTTGGTCATCCACTTCTGCTGAATGGGGGTGATTACCTTTTGGTCCAATAAGTGTCTGAGAGCCTTTTGGTCTGTCTTGATTAAGAATTTATGACCATGTAGATAGTGTCTCCACCTTTGCACAACCATAAGCACTGCTGAAAATTCCCTCTCATATACTGATAAGGACTGGTTCCTAGGGCATAACATTTTGCTCATAAAAGCTATATGTTTCCCATTTTGCATTAGAACTGCCCCCACTCCTTTGCCACTGGCATCTGTTTCTAGAACAAACTGTTTGGAGAAATCAGGTAGGGCCAAAACTGGAGCAGTAACCATAGCCTCTTTAAGAGTTTCAAAAGCTAGTTGAGCTTCTTATCCCAACCCAAACTTATCCTTTTTCAGCAGATTAGCTAGACGCCTGCATATGACACCATAACCCTTAATAAATTCCCTATAATAACCTGTCAAAACCAAGAACCCTCTAGCCTGTTTAAATGTTTTTGGCACTGGCCAAGACACCATGCTGCTAATTTTCTTAGGATCAGTTGCTACCCCAGCCTTGGATATTATATGTCCTAAGTACTCCACCTCTTCCTTCCCAAAACAACATTTACTGCCCTTGGCTTAGAGCTTGTTATCCCTCAATAACAGTAATACTTCCTCTAAGTGTCTCAAATGATCCTCCCAATTCTTGCTATATACCAATATATCATCAAAGAACACCAGCACACTCTTCCTAAGCTGCTTTCTGAAAACTTGGTTCATGAGAGACTGAAAGGTAGCAGGAGCATTACACAATCCAAAGGGTATGACAAGGAACTCATAGTGGCCATTATGAGTACTGAAAGCAGTCAAGTATCTATGTTCTGGCTTCATTAAAATATGGAAGTATCCACTCCTTAAATCAATCTTTGAGAAATATCTGGTCCCATACAACTCATCTAATAACTCATCAATCACAGGGATAGGGTAATCATGTTTCACAGTAAGACCATTCAGATATCTATAACAACACACATCCTCCAAGTAGCATCCTTCTTCTTTACTAAAATAATAGGGGATGCAAAAGGGCTCTTGCTGTCCTGTATAATTCCTGAATCCATCATTTCCTTAACCAGCTTCTCAATCTCCTCCTTGTGGTGGTGGGTAGTTTTGTAGGAGTATTGATGCTTTGGAATACTACCTGGCTTTAAAATTATCTGATGTTCAATGCCCCTGCCTGGAGGAAATTCTTTTGGCTCCTCAAACACATCCTGATACTTTGTCAATAAGGTAGTCAACTCTGAATTTGGCTTATGATCTATTTTTTCCATAGTTACCCAATACATCTCCTCAATCTGAGCACATCTCTCCTCATGCACCATTTGATATAATGAGTGTCCAGATATTAACTTGCATTCTGCTGTAGAGGTAATGGCCTGAATTCTAACTTTCTTACTCCCCAAGTTCACCGTGAATGTCATGTGAGAGTAATCCGGCTCAATAGGTGTGCAAGATTTAAGTCAATCCCCTCCCGATATCACATCATAACTTTCATTCTGCAACAGCCTTAGTGAATAGCAAAAGGGTTGGCCCTGCATTTCCCATTTGAATTCATTAACCCCTTATGCACTTACCATCTTTTGACCATTAGAAACCTTGACCAAAATAGGTTTCACTGTGCAAAGCTTACACCCTAGCCTTTTAGCAGTTTTCTCTTGTATGAAACTCAGGGTACTACCTGAGTCAATTAAGATGTGAAGCTTGTGCTCACCAGCTTGCCCTAGTACCCTCATGGTAGTGATCCCTTCCTCCCCTGTAAGGGAATTAATAGACATTTGTACCTCCTCCATTACCTCAAGGTTGTTGGGTTCTTCCTCCTCAGTCATTATCATGTAACTGATCCTATTCTTGCACCTGTGTCCTAGAATAAACCTCTCATCACATTTATAACATAACCCCTTCTCCCTTCTAGCAGCCATTTCCCCAGATGTCAGCAATTTGGTGGGTGGTTTCTGATTATATGTAGGTCCTGCTCTTGTGGTGTAGCCTCTGCATTCTTGTTATTCTGGTAATTGGTGTACCTGGGGTTCCCCTTCAATTTTTTTGTGATAGCCTCTAAGGTGATCAATTGGTTCCTGCCCAAATCAACTACATGTTGGAGTGATGTAGATTCAAACATAGTGATAAAAGCTTGTACCTCCTCTGACAACCCACTGATGAAACTATACACAAAATAGTCCTCTGAATACCCTTGATTAAGGAACAACATACAAGCCCTAAGTTCCTCAAATTTCTCCACATAATCCATGTAAGAGCCTGTGTGTTTAAGCTTGTTGAACTCTGCAATTATTTTGGTTTCCTTAAGTTGTTCAAATCTGGCAGAAATAACATCCAAGAATTGAGCCCATGATATTTCCCCCTGAGGATTGGAATTTTTGTACCATTGGGCTGCCTTTCCCTCAAAATGCATAGCAGCCATTGTCACTTTTTGAGAATCAGGCATAGGGGGTGCCAGTTTGAAATACCTATTACACTTTAATATCCAGGATCTGGGTGTGTTCCATCAAAGTCTGGAGAATTTATTTTAGGCATGGGGTGTGTGTTGTGAGTACCTGAATATTCAATCTGTTGTTTAGACCTGTTACTTGTGTTTGAACTGTATCCTTTTTCATTGGCAGGTGTGGAGAAAGGTTTGCCCAAGATTGACTCCCCTTTATCTTGGCTTCTACCTTTATCTGGAATGAGAATCTGCATCAGGATGGTGGTTAGTGCATCAGTAAGGTATTCTAATTTGCTAGTATGGTTTTGGGTTTGTTCCATGATATCAGACCTGATATTTGTGATTTGGGCCCTTGTTTCAGAATTTATATCTGAAATCTGTTCTTGTAATTTCATTTTAGGTGCTTCCCTTTTCTGGGCTTCTGTCTGCAAAATTTGATTCAGCCATTTTTGAGCTTCTTGGAGGTCTTTGAAGCGGGTGATCTCAGCTATGTCCGAGGATCGGTAGATCTGGTGCCAATTGTTATGATCTGACTAATTTGTAGATTTTTGGTGAATATTCTGTATTTATTTTGTAATAATTTGGGATGTAAACTGGAGATGATGTATAGAGATTAGGGAGAAGCTGAGAAGATAGCTAGAGGAAGGAGAGAGAAATTAAAGGACAGAATATTGTTGTAATTGCTTTGTGCCGACGCACTGTTCCATTCCTTACATTTTAACATATGGTTTTGGGACCACTATAAATTAAATTACATAAACACCCTTCATTTGGGTTAAAATAAGCAAACCTTCTTAATAACTTCAGCCCATTTAAATAATTTGGCCCAATTACTCTATTTCCCATCCTCAGCATTTCTCGGCCCAGTTGTCCTTGTCCAAACCCGTCCCGCTTCCTGTCAGCTTGTTATCCGACCCGTTTCCACCCTTATCCTCAGATCCGTTTGCTTCCTTACCCGATTTCTCATTTTCTATCTTCATCCCCAAATTAGGGTTCAGGATCCCCTTTTCTCTTTCCTCAGATTCAATTAGGTCCATGACAGTGTAATCCTCCAAAAGTCAACAATCCACTCAACCACCTCTCAAGAATAATGGAGTTCAATCTCCTTGTTTCTTTTCTGTGTCCAAGAAGAAAGTAGGGCTAGATGTTTGGCACATTAGGTTGGGTCATGATGCCAATGATGTTGTAATAAAAGTCTTCAAAGACTGTAATATTTCCTTTTCCAATAAAAAATTTGCTGATGTACCGTGTAATGCTTGTTTGCAATCCAAGTCACACAAATTGCCCTTTCAAGAATCCACCACTGTGTTTGCTCAACCTTTTGATCTTATTCATACTGATCTGTGGGGACCATGCCCTTTTAAATCTACCAATGGGAGCCTGTACTATGTGGTGTTCATTGATCAATTTACCAAATTCACTTGGATTTATTTTCTTAAAACAAAAGGAGAAGCTTTTCAAGCCTTTCTGCATTTCCAGTCCTTGGTTGAAACTCAATTTTCAGCTAAAATCAAAGTTGTTCAGAGTGACTGGGGAGGTGAATATAGAAACCTATCCAAACTTTTTCAAGAAAAGGGTATATTACATAGGGTGTCTTGTCCCTACACCTCTCAGCAGAATGGGGTACATGAGAGGAAACATAGGCATGTGATTGAAGTAGGATTATCCTTTCTGGCTCACTCTCTTGTTCCTAATGCCTACTGGATGGAGGCATTTCAAACTGCTGTGCATGTCATTAATAGGACACCTAGTAAGCAACTGTAATACAAATCACCCTTTGAAGTTCTATATGGTCATAAGCTTGTCTACTCTAGTCTTAAAGTGTTTAGATGTCTGTGTTATACACATGTGCGGACTTACAACAAACATAAACTCCAATTTAGGGTTGTACCTTCTACTTTCTTGGGGTATAGTGAAGGGTACAAATGGTATAAAGTCAGACTCCCCTCTGGCAAGATAATAATGATTAGACATGTCATCTTTGTAGAAAATCAGTTCCCCTTCTCTAAGTTCAATCCCTCAGATGTTCAGTCTACCTCATCAAATAATCCTTCTTTGGTCTCTCCTTTATACACAACTCTATATCATTTCCCAAGTCAATCAGTGCCCTCAATTCCTCAAACTATTCCTTCCTCCCCTAGTCCTTCTACTTCTGCATTACCACATCAACATTCAGTGAATCAATCCTCACCTTGTACTCATCCAAGTGACATCAACAATCAATTACCCACCTCGCCACATCCCACATCAGCCTCACCACATGCCACATCAGCCTCCAACAGTACAATTCCTTTAATAGTCAGTTGCCATTATTAGATAATCATCATACTAGTTCCTTTACTCAAGTTGAACCACCTGTTGTTACTAACTAACACACATTCTATGCAGAAAAGAGCTAAAACAGGTCATCTAAAGCCCAATATTTATACTGCACTGGTGCCCTCTGAACAAGAGCCACAGAACTTCAAGGAGGCTCTTTTACAAAAGCAATGGCATCAGGCCATGCTTTCTGAACTAGGTGCTCTACACAAAAATAAAACTTGGGTGCTCACTACTTGACCCCTTGGTGAAATTCCAGTAGGTTGCAGGTGGATCTACAAGATTAAAAGAGGGGATGATGGTTCAGTTGTGAGGTACAAGGCATGGCTTGTGGAAAAAGGGTACACACAAACTCTTGGTTTTAATTATGAAGAGACTTTTATCCCTGTGGTGAAACCTGTTACAATCAGACTGTTTCTTTCATTAGCTGTGTCATGTGGATGGACAGTGAGGCAATTAGATGTGAATAATGCTTTCCTCAATGGTGATCTTGTAGAAACCATATATATGCAGCAACCTCCAGGTTTTGAGCAAGGGGATCAAAACACAGTTTGCAAACTGAATAAAGCCTTGTATGGATTGAAGCAGGCACCTAGAGCCTGGTACTCTAAACTTAAAAATGTCTTGATAAGCCTTGGCTTCAAGTCATCTCAGTCAGACAACTCTCTATTCTTTAAAGCTACATCTAAGTCCTACATTGTACTCTTGGTGTATGTGGATGATATTTTGAACACAGGAAGTAGCAGTCATGAAATCGGGTCTCTAATTCAGCTTTTGGACTCAGCCTTTTCTCTAAAGGACCTAGGAATTATCCATCATATTCTAGGAATTGAGGTCACTCATACCAGCTCAGGAATGCATTTGTGTCAAAAGCAGTATATCCAGGAACTTCTACAAAAAGCAGGTATAATCAATGCAAAGGAGTCTGTTACTCCAATGGTCACTTCTCCCTCTTTATCCAAATTTCAGGGCTCTCCAATCCAGGATCAGACTTTGTACAGAAGCATTATAGGAGGGCTTCAATATTGAACAATAACCAGACCTGACATTGTGTATAGTGTCAACAAATTGAGTCATTCATGCAATGTCCTCTTGACACTCACTGGGAAGCTGTGAAAAGAGTCCTCAGATATATAGTTGGAACTCCCAACTATGGTCAATCCTTCACCAGATCCAAGTATAACAGGATAATTGGATTTTCTGATGTTGACTGGGCTACTGACATTGATGACAGGAGGTCAGTTACAGGCTTCTGTGTGTATCTTGGATCAAACCTGGTGTCTTGGTGCTCAAAGAAGCAGGCCTCTGTCTCAAGATCAAGCACAAAGGCTGAGTATAGAAGTTTGTCCCACTATGCTTCTGAGGTTATATGAATCAAGCATCTCTTAACTGAAATTTGCATTCCAATCAAACACATCCCTATCATATGTACTGACAATATTGGAGCTGAGTCCCTTGCTGCAAATCCAGTGTTTCACTCAAGAATCAAGCATGTGTAGTTGGATGTTCACTTTGTTAGGGAGAAAGTGGGACAAGGGTTACTTACTGTTCAACATGTGCCCTCCATTGATCAGGTGGCTGATGTGCTTACAAAGCCTCTACCTAAACAATCCTTCATCCGGTTCAGGAACAAGCTCAACACAATTCCTTCACCTGCTTTGGATCGAGGGGTGTGTGTTAGAGTTAATTATGTATTAGGATAAATCCAATATCCAGTCAGCCTTGAGCTTTGTTTTCTTCTGTTTTTTGGACGCATACAAGGGCCCATGCAAGGTGCCATGCAGGCTGGCTGTACTGCCTTGATCTGGACCCTTCTTTGGTGTATAGCTGGCATGGAGATCAATGGTTCTCCTTAAGAGACCATTGTGCTGATCCTTAGCCGCTTCTAGGTCTTCTCTAGGGTTTAAGTTTATATAGAAGCTTTCATGTATTCATTATATTCAAGCTTTTGTAATCTGAAAGTGATCTGCTTCCTTTCCTTTTATATCATGGCTTGTGTGCAGCTTTTACTAGCTTTAACCTTTTTCCCAACAGATATTAATAGGTTAAAGATACAACCGAATCACTAAGAGCATATTCTAAAAGGAAAATACTTATGAGAGACTACTTACAACTCACCTCACCGATTTGACCCGTGAACCTATCCAACCTACTTCAAAATATTAATAATTAATTTTTTTTTATCATACTCCCCCCACCTCTCTCTCTCTCATGGAGATAAATGGACTCCTTGTCGGTTGACCGCCCGTCGTTAAGCGTCAAATTAAATATTTATTTTCCTAAGCTTCTCTCCACTAACTAGTAGTAGCGATAAGTAAGGGTCGAACCCACGAGGAGTGTGRTTAGATTGTGATGATTCGTATTTTATTTAAATAAATGATTGGGGTAAGGAATTATGAATTAATTTAACTAATAAAATAAACTAGCAAGAAAACAATTTAACGAAGAATTCAATAATAATAAAGGCCTAGTTCTAGTTCAGTTTCCACCCTCGATTCACTCACTTAACCAACCGCAATATCATAATCCATTCATCACATGCAACTAAAAACCCTAAGTAACAACAAGCTCTGCTACTCGAATTTACYCTTATGTGTATTTAATTAAAACAAGCTCTTTAATTAAACCTAATCAATGAACAACCTAGAATAAGCTCTCTAGATTTAATCCATCAACAACAATAAGAATCAGGTAAATAGGCTAATCTAAGCAATAAACTCACAAGCTCGGTTTATTTAACTTATGATGTGTTGTCCCTAACGATTTACAATCATTAGTTGCTTCAAAGAAATAGTAATTACGACAATTACACGGGAAGCAATCCTTTTTCTAGCAATAGATAACCAATCCCTAATCTAGGTGATCAAGCCAAATTAAGAATTACGCAATCATAAATTGAGAATAGAACAACACAAACAATCACATATGACGAACGAATAACAATATTGCATCAATCAATTAAACATAGTTTTACGAGGTTTTCAACATCCCTAGAACTAGATAATAAGTTTACTCACTCATGGAGTTAAGAAAATAAAAGAAAAGRTTCAGATAAACAAACATATTCCTTGATAAAATAGGAGAGATGATGTGTTGAACTTGAATCTTGCGTCTTGGAACGTCAATCTTCAAGTTCTCTTGCGTGTGGATGACTTGGAACGAGTTGGAACCTCTCTGGACCTCCTTAGAACCCTAGTATATGTTATATTATGCCTCTGGGACGAAATAGGGTCTGGGTTTATATAGAACTCCTTTTTCTTGCCGCCTAAGATTCTTCCTAAAATAATTCTGCCGAGTCGGCATCGACGGAGCGTCGACTGATGCGAACCAGCCCTCGGCGTCGACGCGAATCACCTGCCTGCGTCGTCCTGCATGCGTCGACATCGACGCTTCAGAGCATGAGCGTCGACTTAGGATCGACTGACGCCCTTCCCATCGACGCTTCAGAACATGAGCGTCGACATGGCGTCGACTGACGCGAGCTAGCCTTTGGCACCACACCGCACATCGCGTTGACTGACGCGGTACATCCTCGGCATCGACGCGTCTTCGACGCACCATCCTGATTCTTGAATTTTCTCTCCTCGATTCGTCAATCCTCATTTCTCTACTTCCTTGTGAGACTTCCTTCGATAAATATAGCACCAATTACTGCAAAATAAAGAAGAAATATACGATTGGTGCTTGATTGCTCATAATAACAATTATACGGGAAATAAGCATATATGATAATCTTAAGCACATAAAATCACCGGAATTAAACCGTCAATTAGCGTGTAATTTCTCGTTTGTCAAATCCCCCAGACTTAAACCTTGCTTGTCCTCAAGCAATATGAAGAATTAAAGCATAGGACAAACATAATATAAGTAACTCACTCAAATTACCCAAGTGAATTCATTCGGACTCTAGACACCACTATATTTTTAGAAATCTTAGACGTTTCATGTATTGGCCTAGGTGATCCCGGTAGCTTGGCAACCCCTTTTTATACACGTCATGTCAATGCACCCTGGTGTCCCCTCGCTACTCAATGGTTTGGCTCTATCTATCGTTGGAATTGATCAAATATCTCGTCCTCTCCCATTTATTTATTTATTATTTTTTTTTTCAATTGAGGCCTGCAGCTCCGCACTACCGTCCTTGACTTCATAATGATGATAAGGCGCTGGATAGGAGGATTGTCTTGATTGGGTGTTTGATTTGTTGAGTTCACCTCCGCCATGTTTTGAGAATTTGATAGTGTGATGCGCCTTTTGAGCATGTGCATGAATTGTTGAGCTACTAGCATCTTCATTGGACTTCACTCTTTGGAATTTGTAAGCGAATGCACTTGATAAATACGGATAGGCAGCTATTTCGGCAACTCAGTTCTTTTTAATTTTTTAATTTTCTACTTTCACCATGCCGGTATACCCCAACCGGACTTTATTTGACTTCTGTTTCTACTAACGAGATATCATCACGCAACCGCCAACTTCAAGGCCCCACACAAACTCATATTAAGTACGGCAACCACAAGTACATATCAATAACGCAATAATCTAGAATTGACGCCCCACATATGAATCACAAAAGCACTAACATGCATACATTTGATTCCTAAATCAAATGATGACTAAAGAATTTAACCGAAACATAATTCATCAAGGCAATTCAAGCAAGTACTCTTAATCATTTTCTTTTAATCCCCCGGTGTTTATCACAAAAATTGTCAAAATTTATCAAATTTTTAGTACAAAACTCCTCAATATAACCACAATAACTCACTCCCCCAAACTTAAACATTGCTTGTCCTCAAGCGAATACAAAACAAGAAAAAGCACATCATAATATCATGAGGAAAGAGTAGGAAAAGAAATCACCCGGGGAATTGTCGAGGGTCTTGGTCCTATTGATCATGATGCTCGGTCCTTGGAAAAGTGGCCCACACATCCAAAACAAGACATCGCCTCCAAATATGCAAGAAAAATAAAAAGAAAAAAATAGAAAATAAAACAAGTAAACATTGGGTTGCCTCCCAACAAGCGCTTTTGTTTAAAGTCGTTGGCTCGACTTATTCCCTTGATCAAGTCATAGGTGGTGCTTCCAACTCCATCCGTTCCTCATCAACGGAGCGAAACCCTTCATAATACGGTTTGAGTTGGTGTCCATTCACCTTGAATGTCTTGTTCGTTTTTGGGCTAAAAATCTCCACCGCACCATGCGGGAATACGTGGGTGACAAAAAATGGTCCAACCCACCTTGAACGCAACTTACCGGGAAATAGCATAAGGCGAGAATGAAAAAGTAGCACTTTTTCGCCCACTACGAATGCCTTCCTTGAAATCTTCAAGTCATGAAACGCTTTCATCTTCTCTTTATAGATTAGCGAGTTTTCAAACGCTTCGTTCCGGATTTCCTCCAATTCTCGTAGTTGCAACTTCCTTAGCGCCCCGGCTCCATCAAAATCAAAGTTGCATTGCTGCACGGCCCAAAATGACTTGTGTTGGAGCTCCACCAGCAAGTGACATGGCTTCCCAAAAATGAGGCGATACGGTGACATCCCAATTGGTGTTTTAAATGCCGTGCGATACGCCCACAATGCATCCTTCAGCTTGATGCTCCAATCCTTACGGTTTGCTTTGACGGTCTTTTCCAAGATGGACTTGATTTCTCGGTTCGAAGTTTCAGCTTGTCCATTTGTTTGAGGATGATAAGCCGTACAAATCCTATGAGCAACACCATACTTTCGGAGCAATGCCTCCACCATTTTGTTGCAAAAGTGGGTGCCACGATCGCTTATCATAGCTCGAGGGATCCCGAACCTTGAGAAGATCCGAGATTTAATGAAACGTGCAACAACCTTCGAGTCGTTAGTTTAGGTGGCTTTCGCTTCCACCCACTTGGAGACATAATCCACCGCCAGCAAAATATAGATATTTTTGAATGAATTCGGGAAGGGCCCCATAAAGTCGATGCCCTAGACATCAAAAATTTCACAAACCATTATGGGCACTTGGGGCATTTGACTTTTCCGTGAAAGGTTCCCCGTGCGTTGACAATTATCACATGCCTTACAGAAGTCATGCGCATCTCGAAATAGGGATGGCCAATAAAAACCACTGTAAGTACCTTATGCGCAGTTCTCTTCGATCCAAAATGTCCTCCACATGCATGAGAATGGCGAAATGAAAGAATAGCGTGGAACTCCAATTCGGGGATGCACCTTCGAATGACTTGATCAGCACAATGCTTCCAAAGGTATGGGTCATCCCACACATAATATTTCCTTCGCATCACTCTTCAGCTTGTCCCTCCTTGCTTTCGTC
>BMAC01000008.1:1164328-1180087 GCA_014905375.1 Phtheirospermum japonicum | reverse complement strand
ATATAAAGTTAAAAGGCTTGGGGTGCCTCCCAAGAAGCGCTCGTTTAACGTCTCTAGCTTGACGGCGTCCACGTTTGATGTCATCCCGGGTCTAAAAATAAATGACAATCTTGCCACGCCTTGTTATTTTCCAAGAGCAAGAATTGACGATGATAATCACCAAGGCGGGAACAAAAAGCACGTCCCGAGATGAAAACGGGCTCCTTCTCAACTTTCTCTTCAAACACCTCCTTCTCATGTTCATACAAAGCGTCAGGCGGCACGGCATGAGGTTCAATAAATTCACCCAAAGGAAACTCTCCCACACAGTCTTGTATAACATCCTCAAAAAGTACGGGAGAGACAATGCCGACTTCCACCCCCTTCTTCTCACCCACAAATTTCACATATTCGCACACCTCGTTCAAAATATCATCAATGCTGGAATTGCCATCAAAAAAGGTGGAATTCTTCATATCAAAGACGGGCAACTCCTCATGACAAGGTTGGTCTAGCCCGTACACCTTATTGTCAAATTTCTCTAATTGAATTTCGTGGTGTTCTATGATTTTATCCATACGTCAAGTCACTTCCACGATCTCGGCTAAAAGATCTTGAGAAATAGTGACAGAATGATCGCCGCTCAAAATATACGCATTTGATAGTGGTGGAGTGTAAGCGTCGTAGCTCGAAGAATAGAAATCTTGAAACGTAGGAGCATACGAGTCCGTGTTCGGATAAGGCGGGGCAAGTTGAGCATAAGAATAGTCAAGACCCATATCATAAGACCCACGAGATGGTGCATAAGCGTCCATGCTCGGACCATAGAAAAATGAAGGACATGGGCCGAAATGACAAAAAAGATGGGCCCATTCTCGACCGCTCGGAGCATACGGGTCATAATATGACGGAGGAACTTGACAATTGAAAGTTGGAGCGTAAATGTCATCATATGGTGAACTAACTTGATAATCCGCCATCTTCAATCAAAATAATCTCAAGTCTTAAAAAATGTGGCTACAAAGCACAAAACTCAAAAATCGAGATTAAATGCACAAGACAGTACAAAAACAAAAATAAAAATCACAAATGAACACTAACACAAACAAACAAATAAGAATACAAACAAAAGTTACTAAGAGCAAACACCAAAAATCGCGACCTTTAGCCTTCCCCGGCAACGGCGCCAAATCTTGAATCGAACTTTGTACACCTACTTTTTATTTAAAAATAAAAAGCTTGTCCGCAAGAGAACGGAGCAGCTTTAGGCGGTAAGTTGGGTAAGTTGGACTCGAGGCGAATCAAAAAGAAGACTAATCAGAAGTTATTCCGGTATTTGATTTTACAAACGAGAAAACGAAAGAAAATGACTAAACTAAACACACGATCAAATATGGTTTGGGAGTTTCTAACATCTACGACAAATAAATAAAATCAAAATACATTAAAACGATTAAGAAAGCAAGGGTTCTAGTGCGCCAGAATCATCTCCACGATCTGGGTTGTCAATCCTGATGGCTCGAAATGGCCCTAGGCACTACAACGATAAATTCTAGCCTACAAGCATTAACATATTCAAAAGCAAAATTTCAACAATTAAAAGCATGAAAATTACCAAGCATCTAAACAACTAAGATTGCGAGAAATTAGAACTAAATTACTAATAAACACAAAAACATCATAATCTTAAATAGAACATTCATAAGAAAGCGAATAGGAAATACAAATTAAAAATAAGAAAGTAACAACTTTCAAACTATCAATTAAACTACAAACTACTAACTAATCTATCTAACATCTAAAATCTAAGAAACTAAAGTTTAAGAACTAAAAAGTAAAACAAAGACGAAGAACAAACGAGGAGAAGAAGACTTGAAATTGAGATCTTGAACTCTTCAACCCGAATCATGCATGTAATAGAAAGGGGGAAAGAATCGAGGGGTCTCTGCAATGTTTCGAACTTTCCCCCAAGTTAAAGCGTACGAATTATGAAGAAAAAGATAGGATTTTATAAAGTTTTCCAAAATTAACTGCTCAACTGTCGGGTTGTCGGCCAACGCGTGCCAAGGCTCGGCATCAACGCGTGCCAGGTCTCGACGGTGCGTGTCGGCAGGGTTGCGTCGATGGGCATGGGCAGGTGTTCGTCGGTTGACGGTCTATGGATCGACGCTCACAGAGAGTTTTGTCGATTTGAAGCTCAGAAGCATCGATGGGTGTGTCGGTCGACGCGGGCGGCTCCCAGCATCGACACGAGCACTAGCTGTGGGCGTCGGCAACTAGTGTCGGCAGGACTCGGACACTGGGTAACCCAGCGTCGGATTGGTACCCAATGTCATCTCAGCACATTGCTCGTCCAATCTTCGTCGTCTCAAAGCTGAAAGAGAAAATTAAAGATAATTATACTATTACTTATAAAATAATGGATAAAAACATAAAATGAGATAAGAAACGAAAAATACTAAAAAGAAGAGAAACAAGAAGAATAGAAACCTAAAACCCGACAAAGCACACAAAAAGCAATGTAAAAACACACAAAAATCACATACAATTATGTACAAATCAGAGCTACCTCGCACGACCCAGTGGGTAGCCAGAGCCTCCCCCCTAGAAGATGAAGAAGGCTTTTCTACTTCATAAAGTGAAACTTCAAGCAAAACTAACCCAGATCTCACCGAGCAGATGCAGAATCTGCAAAAGGAAGTCAGGGAAGTTAAACGGAAGATGGCGGGCACAGGTGCAGGTTAAGCACGGCGGAGTACTCCATTCACGGAGGCAGTCATGAGGGACGATCTCCCAATTTCTTACCGTTCCATGGGCTTTGAATACAATGGGACAGCGGATCCGTGGGATCACCTGAGCCGATTTGAGATCGCGGCTATCTTGCCCAAGTTTTTTGATGCGGTCATGTGTCGGATTTTCCCTACGACCTTCACAAAGTCAGCCTAACTCTGGTTTAGCCAACTACGCCTCCATTCAGTTATGCATTCTTGCACTAGTTCACCAGTTGCAGGAAATATCAAAATATGCCGCTGGAACTGTTCAGCTTGAAGCAAAAGGAAAATAAAAGCCTAAGTGGATATATCAAAAGGTTTAAAGATGCCAAACTAGAGGTGCCTTCAGCCTCTGAAGAGCTCTTTGTCAATGCTCTGGCCCAAGGGCTCAGGAAGGGGGAGTTCTTCCAATCGTTGGTGGTAAAGACGTCACTGAAATTCGGAGAGCTCTTGGAGAGAGCGGAAAACTACATCCACCTAGAAGAAGCCTTGAATATAAATGACGATGAAGAGAAGCGAAGAGAATGATCTGATAGGGAACATAGGGCACAAGTGAAGAAGCCAAGAACTGATGAGGTAAGAGGTCGTCCTCGATTCGATAGGTATACACACCTTTGGCTTCACCTCAACGAGAAATTCTGTAGGCAATCGAGCAACATCCCGACCTCAAATGGCCTAGAACATATTCTAAGAAGCCAAGAAAGGGAAAATCTGATCGATTCTGTTGATATCATAATGAATATGGCAATGATACAGATGAGTGCACACATTTAAAGGACGAGATATAGCGAATGGTACAAGAAGAACACCTCAAGGAGTTTATACGAACAAGAAGGGATAGTTTCAGAGATGACCCCCCTAAGAAGGATCAGTAACAGACCAGGAAATGGTTAAATGGTGGTCGCTCAAGCTCTCAGAGAGAGAACAAACCCCAGCAAGTGCAAGGGGAAATTCTGATGATCACTGGGGGTGAATGGAATGAGCATTCTTGGCGAACCCAAAGCAGTTACATACGGGATGCAAAGGATTTGACCAGGAGAGCACGAGAAGTTGGGCAATTAGTCCCGAGCCTAAATATATGTTGTGGATCTGAAGATGAGAACGGTATCTTAGCCCCTCATATGGATGCCCTGGTCATCACGACCACTGTTGCTAATTACAATGTGAGGTGAATCTTTGTCGACACGGAAGTTCCGAAAATTGAATTTGAATGAAGAGTTGGAGGAAGTCACGACCTTGTTGTTCGGTTTTGTAGGAGGAGCCCTGAAACCGCTAGGAGCAATAAATCTCCTGGTCACACTAGAGGATGACCCGTTCAGGCAAACCAGATTAGTACGATTCTTGGTGGAGGACGCGCCTTCCTACAATGCCATGTTAGGGCCACCATCCTTAAGCAAATTCTAGGAAGTGGTTTCAGTCTATCACATGAAATTAAAATTCCAAGCTCAGGACGGGGTTGGCAAAGTTTGAGAAGACCAGTACATGTCAGGCCAAACATATGTGGAGAGTGTTCGACGCAATGACGAAGAAAGGTGAGGCAAAAGATTAAGAACAGGGGAAGCCAGACCTGAGCTAATTCAGCAGGAGGAAAACCTTATGTCGGTAGAGGTAATCCCAGGGGATGATAGTCGAGTCTTGCGGCTAAGAACGACCTTGGGTCTAGAAGTTTTGGTAGATCTGGTCGTACTCTTGAGGAGTAGCGCAAATATTTTTGCCTGGTCTCCCCAAGACTTAGTAGGAATTGTCCCAGCAGTGGCAGAACATTGTCTTAATATAAGTTCTACAGCAAAGCCTATAAAACAAAAAATGCGGAATTTGGCCCTGAGAAAGAGGCCATCATTGAGGTAGAAGTGGACAAGGTATTACGTGCTAAACACATTAAGGAGATACAATTACAAGAATGGCTCTCCAATATTGTGCTAGTACCAAAGACAGAGGAGGACTGACGAATGTGTATCGACATTAGAGATCTCAACCATGCCTGCCCTAAGGATCATTACCCACTGCCAAGGATAGACCATCCAGTGGATTCGACATCCGGATGTGAATTGTTAAGAATGATGGATGCCTCGCAAGGCTATCATCAAATCATGTTGGCTGAGGAAGATTGGAAGAGGGTCAGCTTTATATCGCCAAAAGGAACATATTGTTATGTGGTAATGCCGTTTGGCCTCAAAAATGCGGGAGCTACGTATCAAAGACTGGTGGATAAAATGTTTAAAAACCAGCTCGGGAGAAATATGGAAGTGTACGTAGATGACATGTTGGTTAAAAGTATTAAGGCAATGTCACATGAGGATGACTTGAGAGAAACCTTTGACATCCTAAAAAAATATATGATGAGGCTAAATCCCAAGAAGTATGCATTTGGGGTAAGAGCAGGAAAATTCTTAGGGTATATGGTTACGGAAAGAGGGATAGAGGCCAACCCGAAAAAGGTCAGAGCTATCATGTATATGCCGCCTCCAAAAAATATCAAGGAGGTCCAATTCTTTACTGGGCGAATCAATGCTTTGATTAGGTTTGTCTCCAGATTGGCAGAAAAGAGCTTACCATTCTTCAGAGCCTTACGAAAGAAGGCCCGATTCAAGTGGGATAAGGAATTTCAGGAGGCATTTCAAAAGTTGAAAGAGCACTTGGCAGGTATGTCATTATTGACTAAGCCAATTGCAGGGGAACTGTTGATTTTGTATATGTCTGTGGGGAAACTAGTGGTGAGCACGGTCTTGCTTTGGGAAGAGGGAAAGTTGTAGAAACCAGTGTACTATTGGAGTAAGGTCTTGCATGATACTGAAATCCAATATGTAGAAATAGAGAGGGCCATGGTAGCCCTGGTTGGGACTGCCCGAAATCCCCGACCTTACTTCCTCTCCCACAAGATCATAGTTCACACCAACTTACCTTTGAAGTCCATAATGAGCAAGCCAGAGGTTTCGGGAAGGTTGGTCAAGTGGATTGTTTCAACCCTAAAAATGACCAACGTTGAGAATGCCTGGAACCTTGAACACCCTCCTGATCTGCACCACAAACACAAGTTAGAAAGGACCACCAGGGATTTCTCGGTGGAAACCTCTCTGATGATTAAGTCAGTAAGCGTTTGAGGTGTTTTCCAGAAAGAAAGCAAGAATGCTCAAGAGAATGACATACCATTCTCAGCCTTGGGGCTGAGGTATTTATAGTTTTCCTAGTGGGGACCCCTTTTTGGGATCTCAGAAACAAAGACCGCGAATCACGGGCCGTTTAAGCAACAAATTCTGACAAGTGGTCCCACTCGCTCTCTTCTGGGTAAACAGGAAAACAGGTCTGGCCCGGGCCTGCTCTTCTTCTACTATTCCATATGGCCTCAGACCCAGGTATTCGCCCAGACCTGCTCTTCTCTCTCTCAACCTTGGAGTTAAGATACTTATAACTTCCCCCCGTGGGAACCTCACCCGGGATCCCAGGAGCACATGCCTCGAATCACGAACCGTTATGCAACCAATTCTGACAAGTGGTCCTACTTGTCCCTTTGCTGGGGATCTAGGAAACAGGTCTCCCCTTTTCCAGGTCTTCCTTGTTCTGTACTGCCTCAACTTTCTAGGATTCCAGCAGAATTCAAGGAACCAGACCTGTTATGATCCAGCTCTCCTTTCATTTTGTGTCCCTGCCATCTAACAGGTCAGATTTTTCTATAATGATGACAAGCTCCCTCCTCTAGGGCAACTGTTTTAGCCCTTCCTTAATTTATCTAACTATCCTGAGTCAGAGCTACCCCAAACCAGGTCTGGCGTATATATTGCCATATCAACTCCTCCCCCCAATCAGTTGGTGTAGATCGGTAATATCCTAAGCCATTTATAAATAAATGAGGTCGTTCCATCCTTTATGACTTCTCGTATTGGGAGGAATCCCGAGAAATCTGCCTGACACTCAGGCCTAACTATTTGGCATTAGCGATGTCGGTTCATCTTCCCACGTAACAACCACGCCAGTCCCCTGGGTACACGCCACATCAGCCGTAGTCTAGGACGGTGGACGCTCCAGCTCACCTCCTAGGGCATTGTTCGCCTGCCAGCATTAAATGCGGGGATCCCATCAAATCCCGCCTTTATCGATTTCTGTTTTTTCAAATTTATCTTTTATCGTATTACTCCCACTGGACTTGTCCTTTTCTCTTACTTTTCGCTTCTCACTTTTCCAAAATCTCAGGCTCTCTCCATCTTCCCCAGTGTTCAGAGAATTCTCTCTCCATCTCACTTTCCCGAAAATCCTTAAAAACCAGGTACCTTTCTCAGCCTTTTGCCTTTTATTTTTCTTATGATGTCGTCTCCTCTAGATATAAGGGCCTCAGCATCTCCGCCGTCTGTTCCACCAGAGGCGGCGGTGGTTCTCTCCTCCTCCTTATTATCCACCCCAGAGGCGGTTAGGGCTCCTTCTTCTCCGCCGTCTACCCCTATAGATGCAACAGGGGCTTCGTCATCTCAACTCCCTGCTAGCCCTGAGGTGGCGGCGACCTCCCCCCTATTACCGTCAGATCTGCCGGCGGCGGCAACCGCCGGCTCCTCCTCTTTTGAGAGTTTAATATACCCTCCACCGGTACCGGACCACCCCAAGATCACTTCTATCCTCAGCCAACAATCAATAGAGGAAATCCGATCCCAGTTCAAAATAAAAGAACCATTCGATCCCTGTCCCCCTCCGGCATGCATTCTAGCCTGTCAAGCGCCGGAGGGATGGTTAACTTTCTATGTCGATCAATTTCAAGCGGGTTTACATTTACCAGTAAATCCCTTGATGCTTGAGATAGCCCAGATGTACAGAATCCCCATTTTTCAATTCACCCCTAATTCCTTCAGAATAATTGTATGTTACAATCTGGCCATGCGCTACGCTGGCCTGGATCCAACAGCCCTCGTTTTCTACCAGCTCTTCCAAGCGAAGATTTTGTCCCCTAACTGCTTCTATCTCACAGCCAGACCTGGGGTTCATTTTATACACAAACTCCCCTCCTCTCACAAAGCCTGGCGGAAAAAGTTTTTATTTGTCCATTGTGATGGAGACTGGGGTTTTGATCCCCAGCCCATAGAGAAACTGCCTTCCTACCCCCATCTGACCGCAGCAGGCAGACCTCCTCGTATTCAGAATATCATATCTACTCCGAATGAGAATCGTATAAATATAAATGAACTCCTCCTTCCTCATGTTTTGGACTTCTTCAATGAAACTTGTGAGACAGGTCCCTTAACCCCGAAGATTGGTAAAAGGCTTTCTCTAGCCTGGTCTGTTACATCATATCTTGATGCCCATGAATCTTTACTTCCTTTGCTCTTTATTTTCAGAAAGGATGATGCGCATGATGTTCGAGTCAGCCGACAAGAAAAGCGCAGAGGCTGATGAAGAGACCGCGGTTCACATAGTAGGCGCATCTTCCGCACCTTGAGCCCAGAGCCCTTCCTCAGCGAGGCGATTCACATCTGACTCCGATGAGGAGGACGTTCCTCAGCTGAAAAGGCCCCGATCCAACTGTGGCCGAGGTGTGAGCATCCCCGCGGCCCCAGCTATCCCTGCAACCACCAGACCCACCGCCACCGTCACTCACAGCGCGGGTTCTCCTCGCCGGACTCCTATTCTGTACTGCTCGAGAGACGTAGCAGTTCGACATGTAAGCGCTTAGTGCGCGCCTGAAGACATGCGCGTCTTAGAGCAAATGAGTGATCGCGAACTGCTGGAGTCCTGGTGTCAAGATGAGGCCAGGGTACATCTTTCCTTTACTCTTCTCTTTCCTCATTTATTATTTAGTGAGTTTCTAACTTTCTCTTTGATGTCCAGGCTGAAGCCAAGAGGGCGCTCTTGGCCATTAGGGCAACCAGATCTATGGCCCAGGCTGATCTTATTAAGGAGAAAAAAGCCCTTAATGAGAAGATGTCGCAGGTCAGGACCTTTGCCAAGGAGAAAGTCAAGGAGGTCAAAAAGCTGCAGGAGGAGGTAGATGGGATGAAGAAAGCCCAAGAGAAGATGCTGGAGACAGCCCGATCCGAAGTTGGGGATGAGGCCATAGCGGAGGCAAGGAGTCTGGCAGACGAGGCTCTAGCCAAGGCCAAGGAAGAGCGGAAGGGAAAGTTCTTAAATTCCGAGAAGGGGCTCAATTCGGTCCAGGTGGCCAGGGATGAAGCCAAGAAAGCCTTTTTGGGATCCAAAGCCCTTTTTTCCCTACTCTTTCTAGAGGCTGTGGTGTATTACAACTATGGCTTGGATGAGCAGGCCAAATGGGTTCAGGCCAATCCCAACGCTCCCTTTGATCGAAAAGTGCCGCTGAAAACCCCGCCTGAGCCGACCTCCTTCTCCTATGACCCTGCCAAGAATCGTCTCCACACCATCGGGTCTGTAGAGTTTGCCGAGCATGTTCACTCTGTTCTCCATGCTCTCGAATCTGGTTTAGCTCAAACAGACCTGACCCTCGCCGTGGTCGCTCCTACTTCATCTCCTTCCCCAACCTTTGTAGGTCTGGGTGAGCTGCCTGGGGGAGCTTCTCCAGGAGGTCTGTCCGAGGGTACGGTGGATCATCTGTCGACAGAGCTGAGGGTGAATATGGAGGTTGATACTTAGGTTGTGTGAGCCTTTACTTTTATAACAGACCCGTAGGTAGCCTGTGTGGCTGGTCTGTCTCTTTTGTCTTTTCTGAATATGAAATCTGTACTCGAATATTTTCTATTTAATGACAATTAACACTTTTGTCTTGTTGCAACTCTTGATCTTATAGGGTTTCCTGATTTTCCGGAAACCCTGGTACTTTTGATTCCATTTACACGCGTTTTCACACCTTTAAATATGTGCATGCCTCTGTTATTTTCTAAAATTTTTTTATCATGGCCTCTCCTCTTATCAACGAACTCGACATAGTAAGGCGAAAGAACATTTCTCTTGTTGTTGAAAAGTTTAAACTTTCCGATCAAATCATCTTACTCAAGGAGAAAATTGGTTATCTCTACCGCCTTCTGGAGAGGGAACGTCAGAAGAAACGTTTCTACAAAAAAGAGTGGGCTGAACTCTGGCAAGTTAACCGCCAACTCCAGGAGGAGAAGGCGGATCTGGCCGAAGCGGTGAATCATCTGACCGTCGCTGCTGGCGAAGCTCAAGCACATGCCGATCGATATAACAAATATCGCCGCTGCCTGCATGAGACCGAGCGTGAGCTCTGGCGAGTTCGCCGAGCTTTGGCTTCAGATCGGCGTGCTTCACCCAGATGAATATCTAGGTTTTATCTTTTTTGTTTCCTGCAAATTTATGTAATCAAAGTTGCCAACCTTCGTAGAAGGTGTGGGCAACCTGTTTTTTGCGTTGTGCAGCAGTTAATGAAATATATGAATTTTATGCTTTTCATACACATTTTCTAAGCTTTGCTCAAACTTTGAATCAACTTTTTGATTGCTCAAGCCATTTTATCATATGCTTATATCATCATTTTAGAAATTCAGAATTTACCTCATAGGATTTTTATTCGCGTGCCCAAGGTAACAATAAGGTCAGGAAAATCGTGGGCAGCCACCTCTGGCCTATCTTGACTTTGAGCTGACAATCAGGCCAGGAGAATCGTGGGCAGCCACCTCTGGCCTATCTTGACTTTGAGCTGACAATCAGGTCAGGAGAATCATGGGCAGCCACCTCTGGCCTATCTTGACTTTGAGCTGACAATCAGGTCAGGAGAATCGTGGGCAGCCGCCCTAGCCCATCCTGATTAGGTCAGGTTAAATCGAGAACATCCATCCTTAGCTAATCCTGGCTTCAAACTGACAACCAGGTCAGGTAAAATCGAGGACATCCGTCCTTAGCCAATCCTGGCTTTAAACTGACAATCAGGTCAGGTAAAATCGAGGACATCCATCCTTAGCCAATCCTGGCTTTAAACTGACAATCAGGTCAGGTAAAATCGAGGACATCCGTCCTTAGCCAATCCTGGCTTTAAACTGACAATCAGGTCAGGTAAAATCGAGGACATCCGTCCTTAGCCAATCCTGGCTTTAAACTGACAATCAGGTCAGGTAAAATCGAGGACATCCGTCCTTAGCCAATCCTGGCTTTAAAACTGACAATCAGGTCAGGTAAAATCGAGGACATTCGTCCTTAGCCAATCTTGGCTTTAAACTGACAATCAGGTCAGGTAAAATCGAGGACATCCGTCCTTAGCCAATCCTGGCTTTAAACACGTATTTCAAGCGTTTGATATGCGAGAAGACCTACAATTTTATTCAATCTAATAAACAAAAATTTGGGAAATTACAATCATGTATAAAATTTACGTAAGTTGGTAATATTCCAGGCGCGGGGGATCTCTGTCCCATCCAGCTCTTCCAACTTGTAAGCTCCTCCGGCCAGAACATGGGTGACTCGGAGGGGTCCTTCCCACGTGGCGTCTAGCTTTCCTTTAGCTTGTCCCGAATCAACTCTTTTAAGAACCAGGTCCCCTACTTGGAAGCGCCTCTCCCGAACTGTTTTGTTGTAAGCCACTCTGATCCGCCCTCGCATGTGTTCCATTCGCACCGCCGCTTGGTCCCTCTTCTCCTCAACTAAATCCAGAGTATCTTGGATCAATGCTTCATTCTGGGCTTGGTTGTAATTCTGCACTCGATGAGTTTCTAGACTGATTTCTGCGGGGACCATAGCGTCCATGCCATATACAAGGCTAAAAGGAGTTTCGCTCGTGCTCTCCTTGGGGTTTGTGCGATACGCCCAGAGTACTGCATTAAGCTCTTCCACCCTTTTCCCTCCAGATCTTTCTAATCATGATTTGAGCCCTTGGACAAGAATGCGGTTGGTTACCTCGACTTGACCATTTGCCTACGGATGATATACAGAAATGAAATGCTGCTTGATTTTCATCTTAACGCACCAGGCCTTAATTTTGGCTCCCATGAACTGGGTACCATTATCCGATATCAACACCCTTGGCACACCAAAGCAACACACCACATTTTTCCATATAAATCCCATTACCGCTTCTTCCGTTATTTTTGCTAGAGCTTCCGCCTCAACCCACTTACTAAAATAGTCTATGGCCACAATTAAAAATCTTTTCTGGGCTGGGGCCATTGGAAACGGACCGACCAGGTCAATCCCCCATTTCGCGAAAGGGCAAGGAGAGCTCATTGTTAACAGTTCTTCCGCTGGCTGATGAATCAAAGGGGCCATCCTCTGACATTTCTCACATTTTTTCACGAAGACCTCGGCTTCTTTCCTCAACGAGGGCCAAAAATAACCAGCTCTTAATACCTTACTAGCCAGAATTCTAGCCCCCATGTGATTCCCACAACAACCTTCATGTATTTCCCTAAGAACCAGAGCTCCTTCTACTTGGCCTAGGCATCTCAAAAGAGGTTGGCCAAATCCTCGTTTAAACAGCTCTCCTTGATTAGGCAGAATCTGGCAGCTCTGGTTTGTACCTTTGTCGCCTCCTTCTTATCCCCTGGCAAGACCTCTTGCTCTAGGTACGTCTTTATAGGGGAACGCCAGTCCTCTCGTTCCATAACCGCACAAACCTGCTCAGCTCCAAACTCCCCATCTGCCCTCAATATAGTGATCATTCGTTCGTGACAATCTGTAGCCGAGCTGGCCACCTTCGCCAAGAAATCAGCTCTTCCATTTTCCTCCCTAGGAATCTGAAGGAGTATTAACTCTTTCATTCCTCTTGCCAGCTCTCTGAATTTGGCCAGATACTTCTGCATATTTTCCTTCCTTGTCTCAAACTCTCCACTAATTTGCTTGCAAACAAGCTGTGAGTCCACCTTAGGGCACACCTGCTCTGCGCCCAGGTCTTTCGCCATCTGAATCCCTCTCAAAAGGGCTTCATACTCAGCAGCATTGTTAGAGAATGTTGCATTTAACCGCACGGCGAACTCAGTGGATACGCCTGTTGGATCTACTAGGACAATCCTAGCCCTGCAACCCTGATTACAGACAGAGCCATCCGTGAAAATTGTCCATTCCTTCAGCTCATCAAGAGGACCAGTCATTTCTTGCATGAAATCTACTAAGGCCTGAGCCTTAATTGCTGTTCTAGCCTCAAATGCAATATCAAATTCACTGAGCTCTATAATCCATTTGACTAGCCTTTCAGATGCTTCTGGTTTGTCCATTATAGTTTTCAAAGGGAGATTGGTTCGCACAATTATGGTGTAGGACAGAAAGTACGGTCACAGCTTTCGAGCGGTTCCAACCAGAGTTAGTATCGCCCTTTCCACCTCCACATACCTGACTTCTGCTGCGTGCAAGACCTTGCTCCAAAAATATACTGGTCTTTGTAAATATAAGATCAGGGGCTCCCCTCGAATGGGTTTCGTGAGCAAGGTCATGCCAGCCAAGTACTCCTTTAATAATCGAAATGCCCCTTCGCATTCGTCGCTCTACTGAAATTTAGCTTTCTTCCGCAAGGCCTGGAAAAATGGCAAGCTCTTCTCTACAGAACTGGACACAAACCTACTCAGGGCATTGATCCGTCCTGCTAAGCATTGCATCTCCTTCACGTTTTTAGGCGCGTGCATTTCCATAAAGACCCTTACTTTCTCAGGGTTAGCCTCGATACCCTTTTCTGTGACCATGTAACCTAGAAATTTTCCCGCTCTAACCCCAAACGCGCATTTCTAAGGGTTAAGCTTCATCTTGTATTTTCGTAGGGTATCGAAGGTTTCCCTCAAATCGTCCACATGCGATACTGCTTTCGTGCTCTTGACCAGCATATCGTCTACATAGACCTCCATATTTCGGCCGAGCTGATTCTTGAACATTTTGTCCACCAGTCGCTGGTACGTAGCACCTGCATTTTTAAGGCCAAAGGGCATGACCACTGATCGACGATTTCTTAGCGCTCTAAGGATCGTCTCCGCAATAGTACGGAGTCGATTGTAGATGCGGTAAGTTGTCCCGAGTCGTGTCTCTCGAGGATGGATGTGATCGGCTTTCTCAGTTGTTCTTATCGTCGGTTTTTATTAAACTAATTTAACCTAAGAAAGCGGTAGTCAATGTTCGGTTATTATAACTAAGATTTAAATTGAAACTTAAGATTTCAAATCATTTAAACAATTAAAGGAAATTAAGCTTAAAATAAAAACGATCAATTTAAACTAACTAACTATAAAAACTTAATTATTTGAAATTAGGAAAATGGAGGGAAAATTAAAGTTAATTTATTTGAATAAGTCAACAAAATTAACTTAGCATTTAATTAAAGGTTTTTAAAGCAAAAGAAGATTTTATAAAACTTTTACAAACTTAAAGATTGATTATAACTTTATAACTTAAAAACATAAGTTCATAAGTTAGAAAGCTATAAAATGAAATTGAAAGTTTGATAAGCAAAAGAAAAACTAAACTAATGATCCAAAATACAACACAATATTAAAAATGAATAACATGAAAATAAAACTAGATTATAGAAGGATATTACCAAATATATGTGATTACAAAAGCTTGAAGGAGGAAAGCTTGAAAGCTGGATTGATTCTTCACAAAAGATAGCTAAAACAAAGCTTGATCACTAACTAGCTAAGATCTAAACTTAACTAATCTATCTCTAATTATTAGGATTTATTAGAAATTAAAACTAAGCTAAAAGATGAAAAGGAATGATTTCTGGATTTTGAGAGACTTTCTTGGGGAAGAAAGCTTTTTGGACAAGTTTTTTTTTCGTGAAATGACGTCTGATTGCTAATATCTTCAAAATTTCTGCTTTTCAGTCGATCGACTGAAAAAGCAGTCGATCGACTGGCAGTTGACCGATTATGTCGGCAGTCGATCGACTGCGATGTCAAAACGGCCTGAAGCCCTGGAATTCAGTCGATCTTCGGAGGAACCAGTCGATCGACAACAGTCGATCGGCCAAGTAGGCAGTCGATCGACTGCGTTGTCCAAAACGCCAAAAATCCACTGGAATCCAGTCGATTTTGGGGGTTCAGTCAATCGACCAGATATGCAGTCGATCGACTGAACATCCAGTCGGTCGACTGGATTCCAGCACCCGGCTCGATTTCTCGTTCTTTTCGCGTCCACCGGCTTATCGAACCTCGTTCGTTGCGCTTCCTTGCTTCGTCCATCCATTTCCGAGTCGAGTATCAATGATGCCAAACGAGCATGGGCCCCGCTTGGACATCCTACGGCCAAGAAAAACAGAAAGGTGAAAAACTACGAAAATCAATTACTAAAACGTACAAAAACTAAGAAAAACTAGAAATACGAAACAATGGCCAACCCGACTCCTAAATCAACAAAAAGCAAGCGAAAAACACGCAACGTGAAACAAAAACGGTAATGAAAATATGTACAAAAAGATGCAAATCAACCACCCCAGACTTAGAACGGTTGCTTGTCCTCAAGCAAAACTAACGTATATTTACAAAACTACCCCCGACCAGCCCTAAACTAATGCACAAAATAATTCGAGACGTCGTACGCTACGTTGTTTGTTAGCTTTGGCTAAAAGGACTACAATGTGATTTTCTAAGTAAATTTAGATCTACTCCCGAAACCTAAAAGGACTTAAACAATCCAACAAGTCGGTCTCCCCGTCCTTCCCCGACTAAGGTCTATCCACGCTCGAACCGTTATTCGACTCCCGACTAGCCAAGATCATCAACACCTCTCTTTACAAAAGTATACTAAAAATCGAAACAAATGGAAAAAACGAGCTATACAATAACTTCAAGGATTTATAACGTATCCTTGTTTATTCATCTCTTTTCGTATTTTTCTTTTTTTTCTTTTTTTTATCTTTTTCTTTTTTAACCGTAGACGTGAGGTACTTGCGTAATAATATGAAAATACGAGGCTATCAAATGACTCCGATCATTCGTTGCTACTAGCAACTTTCGAATTTTTCGATCGAGCACGTGGAGCAATTGATGACTCCAATTTACAAACAAAAACCTATAGAGAGTGTTTAATGACGAGGGCTAGTCGAGGCACTAGTTCCAAACGAGCACAAGGATAGCACGAAGCTAAAACCGAACGGGGATCCCAACAAGTTAAACCACCTAAATCCACT
>BMAC01000008.1:1133586-1155419 GCA_014905375.1 Phtheirospermum japonicum | reverse complement strand
GTCGTATTCGAGAGCCTCGGGGCTCAATCGAATACAAGAGGAGAAATCGCCCATGTACGGCCTCGACACTTCTTTTATACTGTTGGTAGGACCCCGTCGGGAGTGGCGAAAGGGTGTCCTCCGATATCGCGAGCGGCATAAGGATTTTCGTTGACGGCGGGCGCTCGTGGATAGTCTTGAGGTATCGGATTTCGGAATTGAGGCACGGGCCCGGTCGGATGCGGAAATCGAGGCTCGTGTGTGTGAGGGGCGTAGTGTGGACCTTGATGAAATTGTCTCGGGACTTGGAATGGCGGTTGATATGGGAACGGTGGCCCTTCAATTATCGGGCCATGGTAGGGCGTCCCGTGAAACTGAGTGTTCGAACTTTGGGGGTCTTGGTTCGTAAAACYATTTCCCCCTTGGTCGAACGTCGTAGCGAAAACCGGGTGTGGGTCTTGGTGAGTCGCCGCTTGAGATGACGGCGCGGGGCCGGTCGACACCGGTGGAGGCGGAACCCCTTGATTGTCGTGTGCAGGGGCAGGGGGCATCGGATTTTCAAACGGAGTGGCCATGTTTTTCTCTTCTAACGACGAAGATAATAAAGGAGGCAACGGGACGTTGGACGTGTCTTGCCTTGAAGCGGCTCGTGCGTCTCGTCGCAACCTTTCGGGGTTCGGCAAGAATGGAGTCAACTCCTGTCTGAGCGATCGTCTACCTTGCATACACAAAAACAACAAAAAGATCACGCGTATCGAATGTAAAACAATTTGCTAACTAATTATTTTTGACGACAATAAGAATAATTAAGAATGCTACGGCCTTAATCCATCCCCGGCAACGGCGCCAAAATTTAATAGACGATTTCTTAGCGCTCTAAGGATCGTCTCTGCAATAGTACGGAGTCGATTGTAGATGCGGTAAGTTGTCCCGAGTCGTGTCTCTCGAGGATGGGTGTGATCGGCTTTCGGTTTCTCAGTTGTTCTTATCGTCGGTTTTTATTAAACTAATTTAACCTAAGAAAGCGGTAGTCAATGTTCGGTTTTTATAACTAAGATTTAAATTGAAACTTAAGATTTCAAATCATTTAAACAATTAAAGGAAATTAAGCTTAAAATAAAAACGATCAATTTAAACTAACTAACTATAAAAAYTTAATTATTTGAAATTAGGAAAATGGAGGGAAAATTAAAGTCAATTTATTTGAATAAGTCAACAAAATTAACTTAGCATTTAATTAAATGTTTTTAAAGCAAAAGAATATTTTATAAAACTTTTACAAACATAAAGATTGATTATAACTTTATAACTTAAAAACATAAGTTCATAAGTTAGAAAGCTATAAAATGAAATTGAAAGTTTGATAAGCAAAAGAAATACTAAACTAATGATCCAAAATACAACACAATATTAAAAAGGAATAACATGAAAATAAAACTAGATTATAGAAGGATATTACCAAATGTATGTGATTACAAAAGCTTGAAGGAGGAAAGCTTGAAAGCTGGATTGATTCTTCACAAAAGATGGCTAAAAGAAAGCTTGATCACTAACTAGCCAAGATCTAAACTTAACTAATCTATCTCTAATTATTAGAATTTATTAGAAATTAAAACTAAGCTAAAAGATGAAAAGGAAAGATTTCTGGATTTTGAGAAACTTTCTTGGGGAAGAAAGCTTTTTGGACAAGTTTTTTTTTCGTGAAATGACGTCTGATTGCTAATATCTTCAAAATTTCTGCTTTTCAGTCGATCGACTGGCAATCGATCGATTATGTCGGCAGTCGATCGACTGCGATGTCAAAACGGCCTGAATCCCTGGAATTCAGTCGATCTTCGGAGGAACCAGTCGATCGACAGCAGTCGATCGGCCAAGTAGGCAGTCGATCGACTGCGTTGTCCAAAACACCAAAAATCCCCTGGAATCCAGTCGATTTTGGGGGTTCAGTCGATCGACCAGATATGCAGTCGATCGACTGAACATCCAGTCGGTCGACTGGATTTCTCGTTCTTTTCGCATCCACCGGCTTATCGAACCTCGTTCGTTGCGCTTTCTTGCTTCGTCCATCCATTTCCCAGTCGAGCATCAATGATGCCAAACGAGCGTGGGCCCCGCTTGGACGTCCTACGGCCAAGAAAAATGGAAACGTGAAAAACTACGAAAATCAATTACTAAAACGTACAAAAACTAAGAAAAACTAGAATTACGAAACAATGGCCAACCCGACTCCTAAATCAACAAAAAGCAAGCGAAAAACACGCAACGTGAAACAAAAACGGTAATGAAAATATGTACAAAAAGATGCAAATCAACCACATAGCAATACGTCCCCTTCAGGGTTATAAAGCTGTCGCATTTCCAGTCCTCTTTAGCTAGCCTGATCTGGTGGTATCCCTTCGAGGCGTCCATCATGCTCAGGAGCTCACATCCGTAGGTGGAGTCAACGAGCTGATCAATCCTTGGCACGGGGTAATGGTCCTTCGGACAGCCGCGATTTAAATCTCGGAAATCAATGCACATCCGCCAATCATCCGTCTTTGGGACCAACACCGCATTGGAAAGCCATTCTGGGAATTGTATTTCCTGAATATGCCCCGACTTCAAGATCTTTTCGACCTATGCCTCTATGATGGCCTCCTTCTCTGGCCCAGAATTACGTTTTTTCTGTTTGACTGGCTTCACATCCGGGCAAATATTGAGGCGGTGTTCAGTGACCTCCGGGTCGATCCCCATCAGGTCTTGGGGAGACCAAGCAAAAACATCCACACTCTCTCTTAGCAGCACCACCAGGTCTGTCAAGACCTCTGGACTAAGTGTCGCACCCACACGGAGAGTTCGACTCTCATCGCCTGGAACGACTTCCACCAGCATCAACCCCTCCTCTCTTCTTGTCAGCTCTTGCCGTGGCTTCTCTACTCGAGCCTTTTTACTCGTCCTCTCCTCCTCATCATTCCACCGAATACACTCAACATACGTCTGGCGCGATGCATATTGATCTCCTCTCACCTCTCCAGTTCCATCCTCGGTGGGGAATTTCATCTTCATGTGAAAAACCGAGATTACAGCTTGGAACTGACTTAGGGAGGGTCGACCAAGCATGACATTGTAAGAGGATGGCGCATCTACAACCAAGAAACAAACCATCCTTGTCACCCTATAAGGCTCTTCCCCTAGGGTGACGAGGAGCCTGACTGCTCCCATTGGTTTCAGAGCTCCCCCTGCAAAGCCGACTAGAGAGGTAGTCACCTCCTCCAGCTCCACATCCAATTTCAATTATCGGAAACAGTCATAAAACAGGATTTTGGCAGAACTTCCGGTATCCACAAAGATCCATCGTACATTATAATTGGCGATAGTTGCCGTTATAACCAGAGCATCCATGTGCGGGGCCAAAATGCCATCACCATCTTCTGACCCGAAACAAATGTTAGGGGTAGAGGTCATTTGTCCCACATCGTGCGATTTTCGAACTAAGTCTTTCGCAACTCTGACATAACTGTGTTGCATCCTCTTGGAATGCTCCTCCAGCTCTCCTCCAGTGATCATCTGGATTTCCCCATGAATGACCTGGGCTTGATCAGCTCGTCTCCCATCAGAGCGGCTTCTGTCCTGGTCTCTCTTGCCCTGGTTAGACCTGTCATAGCCCTTGTTGCCAGACCTGGCCTCTTCTCTCCTCATACGGACGTACTCTTTCAGATGCCCAGCCTGGACCAATCTTTCCAACTCATCTTTCAAATGAGTACACTGATCAGTATCATGCCCATACTCGTTGTGAAAGCGGTAGAAGCGATCAGACCTTTCCTTCCTAGGTCTCTGTGAGTAGGTCTTAGGCCATTTCAGGTCTGGATGCTTCTCTATGGCCTGTAGAATCTCACCCTTTGGAGTTGCCAAAGTGGTGTACCTGTCAAAACGAGGTCTCCCACCAGACAGATCTGGCCTCGGCTTCTTTGCAGCGGTCCTATCTTCACGATCGTATCTCTCCCTCTTCTTTTCTCCCTCATCTTTGATTTTCAAGGCCTCCTCAAGGTGAATATATTTCTCAACTCGTTCCAATAGTTCTCCAAAATTCAGGGCTGGTTTGACAACCAGCGATTGAAAAAATTCGCCTCTTTTCAAACCCTGCGCCAGTGCATTCACCAACAGTTCTTCAGACGCAGAAGACACCTCTAACTTAGCGGTTGTAAAACTGTTGATGTAGGCACGAAGTCTCTCATTCTCTTTCAGATTCAAACTAAAAAGCTCGAGCGGCATTTTCTGATACTTTCTACAGCTCGTGAACTGGTGAAAAAAGGCCGAGCTGAATTCGTCAAAGTTACTGATAGATCTCGGCGGCAGCTGGCTAAACCAGAGCTGAGCTGATTTAGTAAAAGTCATCGGGAACACCCGACACATGACCGCATCTGAAAATTTGTGTACAGCTGCCATAATTTCAAATCTACTCAAATGGTCCCACGGATCCGTGGTCCCATTATATTCAAAACCCAGAGACCGGTACGAGGCCGGCACTTTGTCACGCATCACCTCTTCCATGAATGGGGTACCTCGCCGTATCGGAACTGTGCTAGTGCTTGTCATCTTCTTCTTAAACTCCCGCACCTCTTTTTGCAGGCTCTGCATCTGCTCAGCTAGGCCTGGAATAGCCTGGCTTGAAGTCTCACTATCGGAGGTGGAGAAGTGCTCTTCCTTGTCCTGCAGAGGAGTCCGATCCGTGCGCTGGCCCTCGCAATGGTTCAGTTCCCGCCACCGGGACAGTTCGTGTCGATGGTGTGTTGGATGGCGGCGTCGACATCTCCGCAAACTTCTTTTCCACCGCCGTCTCCACGGCCTTTCCGATAAGCTCCGAGAGTTTCAAGAGGAAAGACTCATTAAATGAACCACCAGTAGTTGGCACAGATCTACCAAGTGGGGGCGGCGTAGCGCCTGGCACGTCCGCTGTCGGCGATGCTGTCTCTTCTGGCCCCATTGCCGACGTATCTGTCGACCTGGGCATCCCCCACGGTGCAGAGGAACTAGGGGTTCCGCCGAGCTCTCCCACCAATTTTCTCCGTAAACCATTTGAAGCCATAAAATAAAAAGAAAACCTCACGCCTTAACTTGATCGCCTTCCCACAGACGGCACCAATTGTTTCAACCCGAAAAATGACCAACGTTGAGAACGCCTGGAACCTTGAACACCTGCTGATCTGCACCACAAACACAAGTTAGAAAAGACCACCGGTGATTTTTCGGTGGAAACCTCTCCGATGCTTAGGTCAGTAAGCGTTTGAGGTGTTTTCCAGAAAGAAAGCAAGAATGCTCAAGAGAATGATATACCATTCTCAGCCTTGGGGCTGAGGTATTTATAGTTTTCCTAGTGGGGACCCCTTTCCGGGATCTCGGAAACAAGGACCACGTATCACGGGCCGTTTAAGCAACAAACTCTGACAAGTGGTCCCACTCACTCTTTTCTGGGTAAACAGGAAAACAGGTCTGGCCCGGGCCTGCTCTTCTTCTACAATTCCATATGGCCTCAGACCCAAGTATTCGCCCAGACCTGCTCTTCTCTCTCTCAACCTTGGAGCTAAGATACTTATAACTTCCCCCCGTGGGAACCCCAGCCGGGATCCGAGGAGCACATGCCGCGAATCACGGACCGTTATGCAACCAATTCTGACCGTTATGGCCTCAGACCCAGGTAATCGCCCAGACCTGCTCTTTGACTCAAACTTTTGTGCACACCGTTTTTAATAAATTAATTTAAAAGCACGTCAGTTTGCTCGCAAGAGTACGAGGTACTTGTAGGGTGATGAGTTTGACTCGAGTCGTATCTCTTGAGGAAACAACTGTTCGGTTTTCAGATGTTTTTCTCAATTTATGAACTAAAATAAAATACATGTACAATTGGGGTTTTAAAAAAAATTTAGTTGATCATTATAACTAAAGCAATAATTAAACTAAGGCTAATTAAATGAATTATTCTAACTAAATTATCGACTACGAGCAATAATTTAAACTATCAATAATACACAACCATAAATTAAACCTAATTAACGAATCTAAGATCATGAGCATAAGAAATTATCACTAAGCAATGTATCATATGAATCTAAAAACGAATAACTAAACATAAATCAATCGCATAAATAAACTAAATTAACCAATATCCAAGCATAAAAACGATTAAACTAAATAAACTAGAATTAACTAAGAGATTAACTAAGAATTAAATTAATAATTAAACTAGAAATTAACTACTAAATTAACTAAGAGTTTAGAAAACTTATTGTAACTACTAAAAGCAATGAGAAGCTCCAGCTATTCCGGAGTTGAACGTCGATCTTGGGCGAAGATTGAATCCCGAACTCGAATTCGATGTTTTGGACGCGTTGTTCTTCGATCCTTGATCTCCGTCTTCAAATCTCGTTATGAGATGTGGAATTATGTTTATTATCAGCTAAAATACCCTAGGGGGTCGTGTGTTCTCTCAAAAATCCGAAATAAGGAGGGTTTATATTGATATTACAAGTCTTGGCGTACAAGAAACCCTAAAATCCAAATTCTGGGTCGTCGCGTCGACGGTGCATCGACGTAGCATCGACTGACGCACTCTGGTGCTTGGCGTTGGTGCTGCCTGGGCGTGTGCGTCAAATGGGCGGGTGCATCGACTGGGTGCGTCGACATCGACGCTTCAGCAAGTTGCATCGACAGTGCGTCGACATCGGTGCGTCGACATCGACGCTTCAGCAAGTTGCGTCGACGCTGCGTCGACTGACGCGGATCATGGCTCGCGTCGACATAGCGTCGACGGTCGTGTCAGTCAACGCGACTGCGCGTCTGCCTCCGTCTCTCTATCTTTTGCTACTCGTTTCGTCGGAAAGCTCGTTCTCCTATTCTTGAACATCGAACTTCGTCTACTACGCGCTGAACTCTTTCGGTTACTTAGCTGTAAGGTGAAAACAACGAAATATCACCTATTTGCATCTATTACGAATAAAATACGGTAAAATAAGTTAGAACTATAAAAATACGGAATTATGCTTAAATCGTCCAACTTATACCAAAAACAAATAGAAAAACGTACGAAAATACTAATAAAAACAAGGACAAATCTACTCTAATCCACTACCCCACGCTTTATTGGTTTGTTCGTCCTCGAACAAACGATAATTTCAAAGTATAACTATAATTAAAATCAGTTCAAGCAAAGAGTCGTGCTATGCTACATACATAATTTTGAATATATAGGTACAAGTCACGCAACGTCAATCACCTTACCATTATTACATTGTCGCTCAAAATAAAATCATGCATCCTCACTAAGGATAATATATATAAGTACGCTCAAAAGCACTCAAGTATTTTCTGCATGGGACGTGTATACACTCAAATCATACAATTACATGCACAATAAATAAGCACCGAAAATCAATCTCTTTTCAATCGCAAATTAAGTGTGTTGTCACTACTAAGAATCAGAAAAGGTCTTCGCAGGTTGTAATGTATGGCTCTTTGGACGGGTATGGAATATATAAGTCGTGTGGCTAACTCATGATCAAACGTGATCAATAACTCACCCAACCTAATCTAATCAAGAAGCAAATTGCTTCACCTCGTTCAAAAATAAAAAAAACCTCACTTAACTCTCATAATGCAGCCTTAAAATATAGGCTATTTCCCAACTTGCAAACCGTAAAACCGACTAAAAGCTCAAACCACTTAAGTACAATTGAAGCTTATAGCATGCTTCGTACACAACTCTTGCCTTATAAACATTAGACTTCATAAAATAAACAATTAGACTCAATCCTTTACAAGCGCATAAGCAATTAATCAACACTATCCACCATCCTATTATTTTTTTTTTCCCCTTTTATTATTATTATTTTTTTAATTTTATGGGGTATTTTTTTTTTCATTTTTTCCATTTTTTTTTCTTTTTGGATGGTGGTCCTAGATTACAAAAATAATAAATTCCTAATAAATATTCCCAAGACTTAAATAACCAATAAAAATACGAACTCCTACCCCACGCTTTTAATGGGTTGTAGGAGTCGTCTCAACAAAATCACTCATGGCTATAGGCATGGATTATTTGGCTATGATTGGCTCATTCGGAATTTATAGTGGCTAAAATTTATGGATATGGCCGGAATAGGGTTTTATATGTGCCTTAACGTCATGTTCAAAGTCGACTGCACACAGCGGTTTCAAAGAGATATCAAGACTGAAACTTATTCACGTACATGCAATGATGATAAACACTCAGGCTACTTGCTGGCTTTTTTGCATGAAAATTTTTGAATTGACACTGCTTTTAAGGTTTTGCGAAATCGATTGCGTTCAAGTACCATTTTACAATATATAATAATAAATTTTGAAAAATTATGCACTTATACACGCTCAAAGACGAAAACAAATAATCATACATAGTCAACTTTGACAGGCATGCCATGCAAACACAAATAAGCGTAGAAATAGCGATCAATCACATCAAAAATATGCATCTCAAAACAAAGACATCAAATTGCACTAACCAAACTCAACCACCCCCCTCCCTAAAAACTTGGCAATCTCCTGATTGTCATAAATATTAAAGAAAATAAGAGTATGGGAGATAAGAAAACATCCCTGAAACTTCGATGGTCGAGTCTCTCTAAAAACACATGTGCAATTATCCTTCGTCTTAGATCGCGTGACTAGATTGTCCCGAACAAACCTATAAAAATAAAAAAAACAAACAAACAAAACATGATTGTGATCAATTGCGACGCGCAAGTGCCCGGTGGCACGTCTTTTTGGACTTGAAATGGTTGGATTGCGGCCAACGTCGTAAATGGCTGGGTTGCAGCTTATCCAAAGGTTGTCGGGCTGCGGCTAACTTGGGTCGGATTGCGACCTCGATCAACGAAATCATCGTAATCCATGATTACTGCGGTAAGCGGTAGGTTCAGTGGTTGATCGTCATCAATAACGCCTCAAGTGGAACTAGCGGTAAGGCCTTGCGGTAGCGAGCTACCGTTATATAACCGTTGTCCAGAATAAGCGATTTATCGTATTTTCGGCACATCAACACACATATAAACGTACCACGGCAATTGATACAATATAAAAAGACAGAAATAAAATAAAAGAAAATAAAACGAAAACTAACTAACGCTTGGGTTGCCTTCCAAGAAGCGCAACATTTAACGTCATATGCTCGACGCAATTACTTGATCAAATTCCAGCTCATGGTGGGTCCACGAACTCCTTCTTGCTTCTATCTGGACTCTTCATATATATCTCGTAATAAGGTGTAAGTCGATGCTTGTGGACTTGGAATCCCGTCTTTGCATTCTCATCGTATAGAGTGGTGACTCCATACTCATCCATCTCCTTTATTAAAAATGGTCCACTCCATGCGACTTCAAACTTGGTTGGATCACACTTACGATCGGAATTATATAGCACTAGTTGACTAACCTTGAACTTCTCGTTAAAAACCTCATTTGAGTTCTTCTTCTTCTTCGTCCAATCCTTGCTATTAGCCTCGCCCTTTTTCTTCGTACGTTTAAAACTCTTATAGGGTTCGAGGGAAACACATCTTGAATAATTCTGCGGTAGCTTCGTCTCTTCTCGTGGCTCAAACTTCGAACTATCTCGTTGCGGTCTCAACACCACCTTTGGCTCATTTTCAGGCACGTTAAACTCTTCAATCGTGCCGATGCTCAAGAGCTCATTCGCGCAAGAATCTACTAAATCAATAGTAGAACAATCGTTCTTAACAAACGATGCAGGACTCTTGTGAAAATCTTGAAGTGAAAACGTCACTGTTTCGCCCAATATGGACATAGTCTCTCTTCCCTTGTGTACGTCGATCACCGTGCGCGTTGTAGACATGAATAGACGTCCTAACAAAATGGTGTGTTCTCTGTTCTCGCTTTGTACGTCACCAACTTCCATAATGACAAAGTCAACCAGCACTACTAGCTTGTCTATTTGTACTAAGACATCCTCCACAATCCCCAAGGGTAGCCTTATCGTTCGATCCGCCAATTGTAATCTCATCGTGGTCGGTTTCAGCGGTCCTAGGTCAAACTCCTTGTAAATTGAGTAGGACATCAAATTTATGCTAGCGCCAAGATCGAGCATCCCCCTTGCCATTTGTCCATTCCCGAGAGAGATAGTTATACAAAAACTTCCGGGATCCTTCTCTTTAGGTGGCAATGGTTGCTTAAACATATCACTCACCTCTCTTATCAAAGCCACATGTTGATTTGTAGCCAAACGCCTTTCTTTTGATGCTAGATCTTTGAAAAACTTAACAAACGCCGGAATTGTCTTTATCACCTCTAGCAGGGGGAGGTTAATATTAACATTCTTCAGTAAATTGTATACCTTCATGAATTTTTTATTCTCCTTGGCCGGACGTAGGCGACTTGGAAAGGGAACACGATCATAAATGGTCAAATTCCTTGGTGGTGCATCGATGGAGTCTTCAGCTGCTATCAAGTTCTTTTTCTTCAATGGCCCCGGAATATTCGGGGTTGAAGATTTATGCATTAGACCGTCCGACTTGGTTGCATCTACTTGCGGTTGGGGTTCGACTTCTTCCTCGTCCCTCTTATTTTCTAGCTCGATGCARTTATCTACTTCTTTCCCGCTTCTCAGCACATGAATAGCCGAGGCTTGTTCTGTTTGGCTTGGAAGAGTATTTTTCTCCTTCTTCAATGATGCCATGTCAGTTGCCAATTTTCCTACCATTAACTCCAATCTTCTTAGTCCTGACAAATTTTCAAGAGTGCTTTTGGCCATTTCAGCCATCATCGTTCTCAATTCTTTCATATCGTCTCGAACTCCTTTCATTTCCTCTTGAACACGTGTGAGGCCGTCTTGGTTCTGAATAGTTTCGGCAACTTGGTTTTGCTACCAGACTAAAAGTTGATCAGTTGACTGAACTGTAGCATGTGATTGCAATTGTGGTGGTCTCTGCCCCGAATGTTGTTGATTCGAATAGTGCTGGATGGCATTGACGTCTCCTCATTGTTCGTTGTTGAACGGGCACATACCGGCTAAATGTTCGGGGGATCCGCATTGGTGACACATCGCATTATTCTTCTTTGAAAAGGCCTTGCTTGCCCGGTCGGCCTTCCAAGCTGCCAATTTCTCCTCAAATATCTCTTCGCACTTTGCTTTGACTAATTTGCCATCATCTAAGTCAGGATCAGGGATGGAAATCTCATTAACTTTCAATTTACGAGGTCGAGAGTTGGTTTCTCTAGATTTTTCACTCAGTTTCTCCAATACTCATTTTGCTTCGCGGGCCGTTAAATCACCAAAATCTCCTCCTGCTGCTATTTCAACTTGGCTTTTCCCCATGGGCGACAAACCATCAAAGAAAAACTGATTAATTATCTCGGGGGAATAACTATTATGGGGGAATGCTTGTAAAAGTGATTTGTAACGCTCCCATGTTTCATGAAATAATTCTCCCTCCACCTGTTCGAAGTTAGCAATCTACCTCCGAATTTTCCCCGTTGTTTGTGCCGAATAGTATTGATTTAGGAACTTCTCGCTTATCATCTCCCAATCAGTTAATGACCTTGGTTCTAAGGACAGTAACCATGTTTTCACCTTGTCTTCCATGCTATAGGGGAAACAAATCATTTGCATCTCCTCCAGGTTTAGTCCATGACCTACAAATCTTCCTACTTCATCGATAAAGTAGTTCAAAAACGCTAAAGGGTCGTCATTTTCGTGAAAATTCGGAAGTAAATTAATTTGATGCGATTTAATCTCCACTTCCCTTTCAGTCGGGCCAAGTACAATAGCATACCCATAAAGCACAACCTTCGGGCGTGTCAAATCTCGTTGTCGAGGCGCTCKATCTCCCCTTGGTTCCCTAACTCGGTCATTAGCTCTCTCATAGTGGTCGTCATGTGATTAATGGTGCTCGCGCTCGTATCTCCTTCCGAAATTATTTTGCTCGTAACCATGATCTTGATTCTCCAACCAATCATTCACGTGCACTTGATTGTTAGCATACGCATTATGCTGCAGAAAATCTTCGTTCCTAATTGCCACGTTCTCGATGTTGTGTTGGCGAATAACATTGTTGTTCATCTCTTCGTTGTGCCTCATATTCGCCATGTTGGGTTGGTGACCGATTACGTTTTGCTGCTGGTCGACTCCTTCATTTTTCCCCGCATCTTGTCTCGCAATAATGGGGCGTGGTGGTGATCTCGGTGGTGAATTGCCGTTTCGAATTGGATTTGCTTCTAATATAATGTCGGAAACTTGATCGCAAGCGAAATCAGTTGCTGTTGAGGAATTGTCCTCAGGAATAAAAATGGGTCTTGGTCTCGGTGGATTTGAACGGTGGATGTTGTCAATGAATGGTACAAGGTCGCGTTGAAGTGATCGCCTTCCTTGCATAAACTCAACAATAAATCAACGTACCAAATGGAAAAGACCAAGTGAATAAAAAATAAAATTAAACTAATAAATCAAAAAGAAAATAAAACGAAAAACATCTTTAATTCCTACTCGTTGCTTCCCCGGCAACGACGCCAAATTTTTGACTCAAACTTTTTTGCACCCCATTTTTATTAAATTAATTTAAAAGCACGTCAGTTTGCTCGCAGGAGTACGAGGTACTTGTAGGGTGATGAGTTTGACTCGAGTCGTATCTCTCGAGGAAACAACTGTTCGGTCTTTCGGATGTTTTTCTCAATTTATGAACTAAAATAAAATACATGTACAATTGGGGTTTTAAAAGAAATTGAGTTGATCATTATAACTAAAGCAATAATTAAACTAAGGCTAATTAAACTAATTATTCTAACTAAATTATCGACTACGAGCAATAATTTAAACTATCAATAATACGCAATCATAAATTAAACCTAATTAACGAATCTAAGAGCATGAGAATAAGAAATTATCACTAAGAAATGTATCATATGAATGTAAGAACGAATAACTAAACATAAATCAATTGCATAAATAAACTAAATTAACCAATATCCAAGCATAAAAATGATTAAACTAATTAAACTAGAATTAACTAAGAGATTAACTAAGAATTAAACTAGAAATTAACTACTAAATTAACTGAGATTTTTGAAAAATTATTGTAACTACTAAAAGCAATGAGAAGCTCCAGCTATTCGTTTGATGGAAAGCTCGTTCTCCTATTCTTGAACATTGAACTTCGTCTATTACGCGCTGAACTCTTCCGGTTACTTAGCTGTAAGGTGAAAACAATGAAATATCACCTATTTGCATCTATTATGAATAAAATACGGTAAAATAAGTTAGAACTATAAAAATACGGAATTATGCTTAAATCGTCCAACTTATACCAAAAATAAATAGAAAAACGTACTAAAATACTAATAAAAACAAGGACAAATCTACTCTAATCACTCTTCTCTCTCTCAACCTTAGAGTTAAGATACTTATAACTTCCCCCTGTGGGGACCCCAGCCGGGATCCCAGGAGCACATGCCGCGAATCACGGACCGTTATGCAACCAATTCTGACAAGTGGTCCTACTTGTCCCTTTGTTGGGGATCTAGGAAACAGGTCTCCCTTGTTCCAGGTCTTGTTCTATACTGCCTCAACTTTCTAGGACTCCAGCAGAATCCAAGGAACCAGACCTGTTATGATCCAGCTCTCCTTTCATTTTGTGTCCCTGCCATCTAACAGGTAAGATCTTTCTATAATGATGACAAGCTCCCTCCTCTGAGGCAACTGTTTTAGCCCTTAATTTATCTAACTATCATGAGTCAGAGCTACCCCAAACAAGGTCTGGTGTATATATTGCCATATCATGGATAATTGAATTGAGCGAGTTAGACATACACTTTGAAGGAAGTTCGGCAATCAAAGCTCAGACATTAGATGATTTTATGCAAGAAATGGCCAACTATGCTGAGGAAAAGAAATAGTTGACAATCTACATAGATGGATTAGTGGGAAACCTGGGGTGTGGTTCAGGAATAATATTGGTAGACCCGGAGGGAGTGACCACTGAGTACGCAGTACAAATGAACTATTCTTTATCTAATAATGGGGCGAAATATGAAGCATTGTTGAGAGGAGTCCAGATGGCAAAGGAGTTGGGAGCAGAATGGATAGGCGCAAATGTGGATTCGCAGCTTGTTTGTAAGTAGATAAGAGGGGAATTCGAGATGAGGGAAGGGCAAATGCAAAAATACTTAGATCGATTGCGTGAGCTGTCTAATACCTTGGACGCCTTGGATGTTCACCAAATCCCTAGAGAAGAAAACATTCGAGCTGATTACTTGGCTAAGGTAGCCAGCTCAGCAACGGATTATCAAGAGAGGGTGATCCCCTTATTGATGGCCCATCGGGAATATGTGGAAGAGGAGTTTAATGCATTAGCGGAAAGAGAGGAGGATTGGTGCTCTCCTCTTAAAGCATACTTGTATAAGGGACAACTACCAAAAGATGGAAGAGAAGCAACAAAGCTACGAATCAGTTCATCCATATTTTGCATAATCATAGGAGAGCTGTTTCGAAGAGGATTTGGACAACCTCTCCTGAAGTGTCTAAGCGCGAAGGATGGCATCCACGTGCTCAAAGAAGTTCACGAAGGATGTTTTGGTAATCATATGGGGGCCAAAGTCTTATCTAGCAAGAGAATGCGGCACGCTACTTCTGGCCGAGAATCAGGCAAGATGCAAAAAACTTTGTGAAAGTATGCGACAAATGTCAAAAACATTCTCCACTTATACATCGACCTGCAGAGGATCTCATGACAATGAGCTCTCCCTTACTGTTTGCCAAGCGGGGGATAGACCTGGTGGGGCCTTTCCCCACAACTTTGGCCCAGAAGAAATTCCCGATCGTGGCCATTAATTATTTCAGCAAGTGGGTCGAGACTGAGGACTTAGCAAAATTTATGGAAAAGGTGTTAATGGGATTTTTATGGAAGAATGTCGTGTGCCGGTTTGGAGTCCCGATGATCTTGATGTTTGATAATGGCACGCAGTTCATGGGAGCTCGGATTCGAGCCCGGTGCACTAAGATGAAGATAAACCAGCATTTCATGTTTGTTTACCACCCTCAGGCAAATGGTCAGGTCAAGGTGACTAATTGAATCTTGGTTCAGGGGATTAAGGCACGTTTAGAAAAGTCAGGAAGAAAATGTGTGGAAGAGCTCAGTTCGATTCTATGGGCCTATCGAACTAATCCCAAGGAGAGCACGGGAGAAACTCCATTTAGCCTAGTATATGGCATGGATGTTGTAATTCCCGCGGAGATAAGCATGGAGACTCACCAAATACATAGCTTTGATGAAAACCAAAATGAGTTGCTAGTACAGGACGTGCAAGATTCGATTGATAAAAAGAGAGAAATAGTTGGGGTAAGGATGGATCACATGAGAGGACGGATCAGGGAAACCTATAACAAATCGGTAGTGAAGAGGCATTTCAAGATAAGAGACCTGGTCCTGCGCAGAACTGACTTAGGTAAGTCCAAATGAAAACTAGATGCCACTTGGAAAGGGCCGTATAAGGTCACGAAAGTTCTTACAGGGGGGGCTTACGAGTTGGAACAGATGGATGGAGTCATTGTGCTACGAGCAAGGAATGTAACAAACTTGCGAAAGTATTATGTGTAAGACTAGTTCATGAAATCTATTTATATAATGGTGATTCGAGTTTATCCATATTTTATTATAAACTGACCTAATAGCCAATAAAGTTTTTTAGCCCTGATTGGCTAAGGGAGGATGCCCCAAAAATTCTGACCTGGTTATCAATGAAGTTTTTAGCCCTGATTGGCTAAAGGCGGATGCTGATTCAAACTTTTGACCCCTTTTTAATAAATTAATTTAAAAGCACGTCAGTTTGCTCGCAAGAGTACGAGGTACGTGTAGGGTGATGAGTTTGACTCGAGTCGTATCTCTCGAGGAATCAACTGTTCGGTCTTTCGGATGTTTTTCTCAATTTACGAACTAAAATAAAATACATGTACAATTGGGGTTTTAAAAGATGTTGAATTGATCATTATGAACTAGAGCAATAATTAAATTAAAACTAATTAAACTAATTACTTTAAACTAGATTATCAACTACGAGCTACAATTAAACTATCAATAATACGCAACCATAAATTAAACCTAATTAACTTATCTAAGGGCATGAGCATAAGAAATTACCACTAAGAAATGTATCCTAAGAATCTAAAAACGAATAACTAAGCATAAATCAACTCGCATAAATAAACTAAATTAACCAATATCCAATATCCAAGCATAAAATGATTAAACTAATTAAACTATAATTAACTAAGAGATTAACTAAGAATTAAACCAAGGAATTAACTACTAAATTAACTAAGAGTTTAGAAAACTTATTGTAACTACTAAGAGCAATGAGAAGTTCCAGCTATTCTGGAGTTGCACGTCGATCTTGGGCTAAGATTGAATCCCGAACGCGAATTCGTTGTTTTTTGGACGCGTTGTTCTTTGATCCTTGATCTCTGTCTTCAAATCTCGTTATGAGATGTGGAATTACGTTTATTATAAGCTAAGAAACCCTAGGTAGTCGTGTATCTCCCTAAAAATCCGAAATAAGGAGGGTTTATATAGAAATTGCAAGTCTTAGCGCACAAGAAACCCTAAAATCTAAATTCTGGGCCGTCGCATCGACGGTGCATTGACTGACGCGTGCCAGTGCTCGGCGTCGCCGCTGCCTGGGTGTGCGCGTCTACTGGGCGTGTGCGTCGACGGACGCGGGCTTGCATCGATGCTTCAGAAAGTTGCGTCGACCTTGCGTCGACTGACGCCCCTTCAATCGATGCTTCAGAATGTTATGTCGACTGACGCCCCTTCAATCGACACTTCAGAACGTAGCGTTGGCAGTGCGTCGGCCTTGCATCGACTGACGGGGATCATGGCTCGCATCGACGCTCGCGTCAGTCGACGCGACAGAGCGTCTGCCTCCGTTTCACCGGAAAGCTCGTTCTCCTATTCTTGAACATCGAACTTCGTCTATTACGCGTTGAACTCTTCCGGTTACTTAGCTGTAAGGTGAAAACAACGAAATATCACCTATTTGCATCAATTACGATTAAAATACGGTAAAATAAGAAATTTCAAGCAAAGAGTCGTGCTATGCTACATACATAATTTTGAAAATATAGGTACAAGTTACGCAACGTCAAACACTTGAACATTATTACATCGTCGCTTCAAAATAAAATCATGCATCCTCACGAAGGATAATATATAAGTGTACGCTCAAAAGCACTCAAGTATTTTCTGCATGGGACGTGTATACACTCAAATCATACAATTACATGCACAATAAATAAGCACCGAAAATCAATCTCTTTTCAATCGCAAATTAAGTGTGTTGTCACTACTAAGAATCAGAAAAGGTCTTCGCGGGTTGTAATGTAAGGCTCTTTTGGACGGGTATGGAATATATAAGTCGTGTGGCTAAATAACTCACCCAACCTAATCTAATCAAGAAGAAAATTGCTTCACCTCGCTCAAAAATAAAAACCTCACTTAACTCTCATAACGTAGCCTTAAAAATATAGGCTATTTCCCAACTCGCAAACCGTAAAAACCGACTTGAAACTCAAAAACCACTTAATCACAACTCTATTGCCTCTTAAACATAAGGCCTCATAAAATACACAATTCGACTCAAGCCTTTATAAGCGTGTAGGCAATTAATCAACATATCCACCATCCTATCTTTTTCTTTTTTTTATTTTTATTTCCCCATTTTTTTTGGGTATTAATTTTTTTTTTCGGATGGTGGTCCTTAATTACAAAAATAATAAATTCCTAATAAAAATTTTCAAGACTCAAATAACCAATAAAAATACGAACTCCTACCCCACGCTTTTAATGGGTTTGTAGGGTCGTCTCAAAAACACTCATGGCTATAGGCATGGATATTTGGCTATGATTGGCTCATTCGGAATTTATAGTGGCTAAAATTTATGAATATGGCCGGAATAGGGTTTTTATATGTGCCTTAACCTCATTTTCAAAGTCAACTACACACAGCGGTATCAAAGAGATATCAAGACTGAAACTTATTCAAGCACATGCAATGATGATAATCACTCAGGCTACTCACAGGCTTTTTGCATGAAAAAGTTTTGAATTGACGCTGCTTTTAAGGTTTTGCGAAATCTATTGCGTCCAAGTACCATTTTACAATATATAATAATAATTTTGAAAAATTAATGCACTTATGCACGCTCAAAGAACTAGAACAAATAATCATACATAGTCAACTTCGACAGGCATGCCATACAAACACAATTAATCGTAGAAATAGCGATCAATCACACTTACAAATAATGCATTTCAAAACAAAGACATCAAATTGCACTTAAATTAAACCATACTCAACCACCCCCCTCCCTAAAAACTTGGCAATCTCCTGATTGTCATAAATATTAAAGAAAATAAGAGTATGGGAGATAAGAAAACATCCCTGAAACTTCGATGGTCGAGTCTCTCCAAAAACGCTTTTGCAATTATCCTTCGTCTCAGATCCGTGGACTAGATTGTCCCGAAAAAACCTCTAAAAATAAACAAAAACAAACAAACAAAAAATGATTGCGATCAATTGCTACGCGCAAGTGTGTTTTCATAGTTTCCGTGGTGTTGAAATGAATCAACGGGTTCATGGCTCGGTATTATCGGAGTTCGATTCGATTGAAGTATTCAATGTGTTTCAAGCTTGAAAGATAAAGGAAAATTGAAAATAAAACAATTAAAATAACTAAACTATCCTAGGTATTGAAATTTCAAGTTGGTGGGATGCCTCGGTCGTGTGCCTTAATTGAAAATGCAAAGCAATAATGAAAATAAGCAAGAAAATGCAATGTTTCACCGAGTACAAGCATGCAAGCACAAGGTACAACAATGCGTAAAAACTCAAATAAAGAAAATTAACTAAAATTGAAGGCATGAATGGATAAATCAATAGAAATTAACAAGAAAGTTCAAAACTTTAAGGAAAATGACAAGCAACAAAGAGTAGATCTAAGACTAAGCATGAAACAAAGCATAAAAATAAAAATCAAAATAAAGCATAGGAAAAACTCAAAATCATGATGATCAAGGACCCGATCTATAGCCTAGGTGTGTTACTCAACTAGAATCCATAGTCAATTCACATGTTTCATCATGAAATCAAGTAGCTAAGAGAAAAAGCATAACATGAAGAACAAGCATGGAAATGAAGAACAAAGCATGGAAATAAAGCATAAAACATTAAATTGAAAGGAAACTTACTTGAATTAAAGGAAAGAGTAGCAAGCTTGAATTAAATTGCATCAAAATAAACAATCCAAAGGAGTATTTGGATTCTTCTTCGGCTTAAAAACCCAAGGAGGTGCTTGAAATTAAATCTAAATCTAGAAAAGGAAATTACATCAAAACTTGAAATTTAATCTAAAACCTAAGAGAGAAATTAGATCTTAAAAACTAGAGAGATGATTTTTTTTTAATCCCAAACCCATGCTTGGGTTGGGAGAAAATGAGAGGTGTCTTACAAAAATGAGAGTTGTAGTCTATTTATACTAATTTAATTGGGTTTAAATGGGCCATCAGAACTATAAAAACACGAAATTATGCTTAAATCGTCCAACTTATACCAAAAACAAATAGAAAAACGTACTAAAATACTAATAAAAATAAGGACAAATCTACTCTAATCAACTACCCCACGCTTTATTGGTTTGTTCATTCTCGAACAAACGATAATTTCAAAGTATAACTAGAATGAAAATCAGTTCAAGCAAAGAGTCGTGCTATGCTACATACATAATTTTGAAAATATAGGTACAAAAATATAGGCTATTTCCCAACTCGCAAACCGTAAAACCGACTTGAAACTCAAAAACCACTTAATCACAACTCTATTACCTCTTAAACATAAGGCCTCATAAAATACACAATTCGACTCAAGCCTTTATAAGCGTGTAGGCAATTAATCAACATATCCACCATCATATCTTTTTCTTTTCTTTTTTTTTATTTCCCCCTTTTCGGGTATTAATTTTTTTTTCGGATGGTGGTCCTTAATTACAAAAATAATAAATTCCTAATAAAAATATTCAAGACTCAAATAACCAATAAAAATACGAACTCCTACCCCATGCTTTTAATGGGTTTGTAGGGTCGTCTCAAAAACACTCATGGCTATAGGCATGGATATTTGGCTATGATTGGCTCATTCGGAATTTATAGTGGCTAAAATTTATGAATATTGCCGGAATAGGGTTTTATATGTGCCTTAACCTCATTTTCAAAGTCAACTACACACAGCGGTATCAAAGAGATATCAAGACTGAAACTTATTCAAGCACATGCAATGATGATAATCACTCAAGATACTCACAGGCTTTTTGCATGAAAAAGTTTTGAATTGACGTTGCTTTTAAGGTTTTGCGAAATCTATTGCGTCCAAGTACCATTTTACAATATATATATATAATAATTTGAAAAATTTAATGCACTTATGCACGCTCAAAGAACTAGAATAATTAATCATACATAGTCAACTTTGACAGGCATGCCATACAAACACAATTAATCGTATAAATAGCGACCAATCACACTTACAAATTAATGCATTTCAAAATAAAGACATCAAATTGAACTTAAATATAAACCATACTCAACCACCCCCCTCCCTAAAAACTTGGAAATCTCCTGATTGTCATAAATATTAAAGAAAATAAGAGTATGGGAGATAAGAAAACATCCCTGAAACTTCGATGGTCGAGTCTCTCCAAAAACGCTTTTGCAATTATCCTTCGTCTCAGACCGTGTGACTAGATTGTCCCGAAAAAACCTCTAAAAATAAACAAAAACAAACAAACAAAAAATGATTGCGATCAATTGCTACGCGCAAGTGTGTTTTCATAGTTTCCGTGGTGTTGAAATGAATCAACGGGTTCATGGCTCGGTATTATCGGAGTTCGATTCGATTGAAGTATTCAATGTGTTTCAAGCTTGAAAGATAAAGGAAAATTGAAAATAAAACAATTAAAATAACTAAACTATCCTAGGTATTGAAATTTCAAGTTGGTGGGATGCCTCGGTCGTGTGCCTTAATTGAAAATGCAAAGCAATAATGAAAATAAGCAAGAAAATGCAATGTTTCACCGAGTACAAGCATGCAAGCACAAGGTACAACAATGCGTAAAAACTCAAATAAAGAAAATTAACTAAAATTGAAGGCATGAATGGATAAATCAATAGAAATTAACAAGAAAGTTCAAAACTTTAAGGAAAATGACAAGCAACAAAGAGTAGATCTAAGACTAAGCATGAAACAAAGCATAAAAATAAAAATCAAAATAAAGCATAGGAAAAACTCAAAATCATGATGATCAAGGACCCGATCTATAGCCTAGGTGTGTYACTCAACTAGAATCCATAGTCAATTCACATGTTTCATCATGAAATCAAGTAGCTAAGAGAAAAAGCATAACATGAAGAACAAGCATGGAAATGAAGAACAAAGCATGGAAATAAAGCATAAAACATTAAATTGAAAGGAAACTTACTTGAATTAAAGGAAAGAGTAGCAAGCTTGAATTAAATTGCATCAAAATAAACAATCCAAAGGAGTATTTGGATTCTTCTTCGGCTTAAAAACCCAAGGAGGTGCTTGAAATTAAATCTAAATCTAGAAAAGGAAATTACATCAAAACTTGAAATTTAATCTAAAACCTAAGAGAGAAATTAGATCTTAAAAACTAGAGAGATGATTTTTTTTTAATCCCAAACCCATGCTTGGGTTGGGAGAAAATGAGAGGTGTCTTACAAAAATGAGAGTTGTAGTCTATTTATACTAATTTAATTGGGTTTAAATGGGCCA
>BMAC01000008.1:1103100-1132842 GCA_014905375.1 Phtheirospermum japonicum | reverse complement strand
GGCAATTGACACAATATAAAAATACAGAAATAAAATAAAAGAAAATAAAGAAAATAAAACGAAAACTAACTAACGCTTGGGTTGCCTCCCAAGAAGCGCAACATTTAACGTCATATACTCGACGCAATTACTTGATCAAATTCTAGCTCGTGGTGGGTCCACGAACTCCTTCTTGGTACGATCATGATTCTTCATATAATCCTTGAAATAAGGCTTAAGTCGATGATTGTGGACTTGGAAACTTGATTTCTCACTCTCATCGTACAGTGTGGCTACACCATACTCATCCATCTCCTTTATTAAAAATTGTCCACTCCATGCAACTTTAAAATTGGTTGGATCAAACTTACGATCGGAATTATACAGCACTAGTTGACCAACCTTGAACTTCTCGGTAAAAACTTCGTTCGACTTCTTCTTCTTCTTTGTCCAATCCTTGCTATTAGCCTCGCCCTTTTTCTTCGTACGTTTAAAATTCTTGTAGGGGTCGAGGGAAACACATCTTGAATGATAATGCGGTCGTTTCGTCTCTTCTCTTGGCACAAACTTTGAACGATCTCGTTGTGGTCTCAACTCCACCTTTGACTCGTTTTCAGGCACGTTAAACTTCATGGGCAATCCATCCTCAAATGTCCCTACATTATCAAACTCTTCAATCATGCCGATGCTCAAGAGTTCATTCATGCAAGAATATACTAAATCAACAGTAGAACATTCGTCTTTTATAAATGGTGCAGGAGTCTTGTGAATATCTTAAAGTGAAAATGTCACCATTTCGCCTAAAATGGACATAGTCGCCCTTCCCTTGTTTACGTCGATCACCGTGCGCATTGTAGACATGAATGGACGTCCTAACAAAATGGTGTGTTCTCGGTTCTCGCTTTGTACGTCACCAACATCCATAATGACAAAATCCACCGGCACAACTAGCTTGTCTACTTGTACTAAGACATCCTCCACAATCCCCAAAGGTAGCCTTATCATTCTATCCGCCAATTGTAATCTCATCGTGGTCGGTTTCAGCGGTCCTAGGTCAAACTCCTTGTAAATTGAGTGGGGCATCAAATTTATCCTAGCTCCAAGATCGAGCATCCCTCTTGCCGTTTGTCTATTCCCGAGAGAAATAGTTATGCAAAAACTCTCGGTATCCTTCTCTTTAGGTGGCAATGGTTTCTTAAATATTTCTCCAACTTCTCTTATCAAAGCTACAGGCTGATTTGTAGCCAAACGCCTTTCCCTTGATGCTAGCTCCTCGAAAAAATTCACAAACGCTGGCATTGTCTTTATCACCTCTATCAGGGGGAGGTTAATATTAACATTTTTCAATAAATTGTATAGCTCCATGAATTTTTTATTCTCCTTGGCCGGATGTAGGCGACTTGGAAAGGGAACATGATCATAAACAGTCAACTTCTTGGGCGGAGAATTTAAGGAATCGATGGGGTCTTCAGCTGCTGTCGGCCTCGAAATGTTTGAATTTGAAGATTTATGCATTAGATCGGCCGAATTGGTTGCATCGGCTTGTGGTTGGGTTTCGGCCTCCCTTTTGTCTTCCTCCTTTTCTAGCTCGATGCAGTTATCCACTTCTTTCCCGCTTCTCAGCACATGAATAGCCGAGGCTTGTTCTGTTTGGCTTGGAAGAATATTTTTCTCATTCTTTAATGATGCCATGTCAGTTTCCAATTGTCCTACACTTATCTCCAATCTTCTTATTCCTAAGGAATTTTCAAGAGTGCTTTTGGCCATTTCAGCCATCATCGTTCTCAATTCTTTCATATCGTCTCGAACTCCCTTCATTTCCTCCTGAACATGTGTGAGGCCGTCTCGGTTTCGAATAGTTTCGGCAACTTGGTTTTGTTGCCAGACTAAAAGTTAATCAGTCGACTGAACTGTAGTAGGTGTTTGCCCTTGCACATGGAAATTATTCGGGGGCGGTGGTAGTGGTGCTTTCATGTGTGGTGGTCTCTTCCCCGAATGTTGTTGATTCGAATAGTGCTGGATGGCATTGACGTCCCCTCGTTGTTCGTTGTTGAATGGGCACATATCGGCTAAATGTTTGGGGGATCCGCATTGGTGACACATCGCATTAGTCTTCTTCGAAGAGGCCTTGCTTGCCCGCTCGGCCTTCCAAGCTGCCAATTTCTCCTCAAATATCTCTTTGCACATTGCTTTGACTGATTTGACATCATCTAAGTCAGGATCAGGGATGAAAATCTCATTAACTTTCAATTTACGAGGCCGAGAGTTGGTTTCTCTAGTTTGTTCACTCAGTTTCTCCAATACTCGTTTTGCCTCGTGGGCCGTTAAATCACCAAAATCTCCTCCTGCTGCTATTTCAACTTGGCTTTTCCCCATGGGCGACAAACCATAAAAAAACTGATTAATTATCTCGGGGGGATAGCTATGATTGGGGCATGCTTGTAAAAGTGATTTGTAACGCTCCCATGTTTCATGAAATAATTCTCCCTCCACTTGTTCGAAGTTAGCAATCTGCCTCAAAATTTGCCCCGTTGTTTGTGCTGAATAGTATTGATTTAGGAACTTCTCGCTTATCATCTCCCAATCAGTTAATGACCTTGGTTCTAAGGACCGTAACCATGTATTCGCCTTGTCTTTCATGCTATAGGGGAAACAAATCATTTGCATCTTCTCCTGGTTTAGGCCATGACCTACAAATCTGCCTACTTCATCGATAAAGTAGTTTAAAAACGCTAAAGGGTCTTCGTGGGCATTTCCGTAAAAAGTTGGGAGTAAATTAATTTGATGCAGTTTAATCTCTACTTCCCTTGCAGTCGGGCCAAGTACAATAGCAGACCCATAAAGCACAACCTTTGGGCGTGCCAAATCTCATTGTCGAGGCGCTCGATCTCCCCTTGGTTCCCTAACTCGGTCATTAGCTCTCTCATAGTGGTCTTCATGCGCGTAATGGTGCTCGTGCTCGTATCTCCTTCCGAAATTATTTTGCTCGTAACCATGATCTTGATTCTCCAACCAATCATTCACGTGCCCTTGATTGTTAGCATACGGGTTATGCTGCAGAAAATCTTCGTTCCTAATTGCCACGTTCTCGATGTTGTGTTGGCGAATAACATTGTTGTTAATATCTTCGTTGTGTCTCATATTCGCCATGTTGGGTTGGTGACCGATTACGTTTTGTTGTTGGTCGACTCCTTCGTTTCTCCCCGCATCTTGTCTCGCAATAATGGGGCGTGGTGGTGATCTCAGTGGTGAATCGCCGTTTCGAATCGGATTTGCTTCTAACATAATGTCGGAAACTTGATCACAAGCGAAATCAATTGTTGTTGAGGAATCGTCCTCGGGAATAAAAACGAGTCTTGGTCTCGGTGGATTTGAACGGTGGATGTTGTCAATGAATGGTACAAGGTCGCGTTGAAGTGATTGCCTTCCTTGCATAAACTCAACAATACATCAACGTACCAAATGGCAAAGACCAAATAAAAAATAAAAATAAACTAATAAATCAAAAGGGAAATAAAATGAAAAATATCTTTAATTCCTACTCGTTGCATCCCCGGCAACGGCGCCAAATTTTTTGATTCAAACTTTGTGCACCCCTTTTTAATAAATTATTTTAAAAGCACGTCAGTTTGCTCGCAAGAGTACGAGGTACTTGTAGGGTGATGAGTTTGACTCGAGTCGTATCTCTCGAGGAAACAACTGTTCGGTCTTTTGGATGTTTTTCTCAATTTACGAACTAAAATAAAATACATGTACAATTGGGGTTTTAAAAGATGTTGAATTGATCATTATGAACTAAAGCAATAATTAAAATAAAACTAATTAAACTAATTACTTTAAACTAGATTATCAACTACGAGCTATAATTAAACTATCAATAATACGCAACCATAAATTAAACCTAATTAACTTATCTAAGGGCATGAGCATAAGAAATTACCACTAAGMAATKTATCATAAGAATCTAAAAACGAATAACTAAGCATAAATCAACTCGCATAAATAAACTAAATTAACCAATATCCAATATCCAAGTATAAAATAATTAAACTAATTAAACTAGAATTAACTAAGAGATTAACTAAGAATTAAACTAAGAAATTAACTACTAAATTAACTAAGAGTTTAGAAAACTTATTTTAACTACTAAAAGCAATGAGAAGCTCCAGCTATTCCGGAGTTGTACGTCGATCTTGGGCGAAGATTGAATCCCGAACGCGAATTCGATGTTTTTGGACGCGTTGTTCTTTGATCCTTGATATCTGTCTTAAAATCTCGTTATGAGATGTGGAAATACGTTTATTATAATCTAAGAAACCCTAGGTGGTCGTGTATCTCCCTAAAAATCTGAAATAAGGAGGGTTTATATAGAAATTGCAAGTCTTGGCGCACAAGAAACCCTAAAATCCAAATTCTGGGCCGTCACGTCGACTGACGCGTGCCGGTGCTTGGTGTCACCGCTGTTTGGGTGTGCGCGTCGACTGGGCGTGTGCTTTGACTGACGTGGGCTTGCATCGACGCTTCTGAAAGTTGCGTAGACTGACACCCCTTCAATCGACGCTTCAGAATGTTACGTCGACCTTGCGTTGACTGATGCCCCTTCAATCGACACTTCAGAACATAGCGTCGGCCTTGCATCGACTGACGCGGATCATGGCTCACGTCGATGGAGCGTCGACGCTCGCGTCAGTCGACGTGACATAGCGTCTGTCTCTGTTTCTCAATCTTTTGCTATCCGTTTCACCGAAAAGCTCGTTCTCCTATTCTTGAACATCGAACTTCATCTATTACGCGCTGAACTCTTCCGGTTACTTAGCTATAAGGTGAAAACAACGAAATATCACCTATTTGCATCAATTACGATTAAAATACGGTAAAATAAGTCAGAACTATAAAAATACGGAATTATGCTTAAATCGTCCAACTTATACCAAAAACAAATAGAAAAACGTACTAAAATACTAATAAAAATAAGGACAAATCTACTCTAATCAGATGCCCAAAAAATCCTGAACTGACTGTCAGTAAAATTCTTTAGCCCTGATTGGCTAAGGGCGGATGCCCCAAAAATCCTGACCTGATTGTCTATGGGGTTTTTAGTCCTTTTTGGCAAAGGGCGGATGCTCCAAAAATCCTGACCTGATTATTTGTGAAGTTTTTAGCCCTTATTGGCTAAGGGTGGATGCCCGAAAAATCCTGACCTGACTGTCAGTAAAAATATTTAGCCCTGATTGGCTAAGGGCGGATGCCCAGAGAATCCTGACCTGATCATCAGTAAAACCTTTTAGCCCTGATCGTCTAAATATGGATGCTCCAAAATACCTGACATGATTTTCAGTAAAATATCTAGCCCTGATCGACTAAAAGGCGGACATCCCTGACTTGACCTGATAATCAATTAAAGGCATTAGCCCTAAATTCTATTTTAAGCCCAGATCTAATCCAGTGGTCCAGAATGAACCCCAAAAGTTTAAATTTGGGATTGAGGACCTGTTCCGTAGGAAACCCAGAGCATATTCAAATATGGATGTTATTTTAATTCAAGAAGATTCAAGTACATAAGAAAAGATCATGGAAATGCAGAAATGAAAATATAAACAAAATGAAAACTAAAAAGCATCATGGGTGGGATAAAGGTGCCCTTCGATCAGAATCCAAAACCCATCACAAGTGCTACAGCTTACGTTTAGTCTCGTGAAGGCGTAGACGGTACCCATCTGCTCGTTCAGTCATAGATTGAGCTTCCTCGGTGGCGGTGGTCAAACGGCATACCGACTCAAGCAGGTCAGCCTTCTCCTCTTAAAGTTGACGGCTGAATTGGCAGAGCTCAGCCCATTCAGGCTTGAAGTGGCATTTCTTTTGTCTCTTCCTCTCTAAATGTTTGCATAGCTGGGAAAGTTTTTCGCGAAGCTGAGCAATTTTTTCAAAAAGATTGAAGTTTTCAGTAAAAGATGCGAGATTTTCCCTTTTCAAAGTATCAATTTCCTCGAGTAAAGAAGACGTAGCCATGACAGAAAATATGCACCAAAAAGAAATAGAAGAGGATTTTATAGATAAAGAGAAAAATTCAGAAGGTACTAAGGTTCCCTGAATTCATGGAAACCCTAAATATATATACAGACAAGATTGAAAAATGACAAAAATATTGTTCAAATGATTACAGGCCTGTAATAAAAAAACAGAGCAGTCACAATCCTATAAGCAAGCATCATAATCCCCATAATCCGATGTGTCTAGCTCTCCACTAATTGGCTCCACAGCCCTGGAAACTTCTCCAAAATATTTCTCGAACTGGGTGTTGCAATGGAGCTCACCAAAGTTAGCAAATGTGGGAGAAGTTGCAGTCGCTGGAAAAGCCAAGGCCAGCGACTGCTCAGGGGAGGGGAGAGGAAGAGGAAGAGGAAGAACAAAATACTTGGCGGATGTTCTCAGCAAATTCAGGGGCCTTGAGATGGTGAAGCTGATCATCCTCAGGGACGTGAAAGAAGGTAGTAGGCTCCGGAGGGGTTTCTACGGGAACAGAGCGGTCAAAGGGAACCGAGGGCTTCTCGACGGACCACTTGGCTTGAGCATCCAGCCCGAGGTGATAATAGACCTCAGCCTCGGGCACCAGGATGTCATACAGCTCGATAGAGCCAAGGAAAGCCCGCTGAGTCGTCTTCCTGGTCAGCTAGATGAGCTTCTGACCTTCCTCAAATTAGGAAATTCAACCCGGCCCTCAGCATGTCCTTCGGTTTGGCCCCTGGATTCACCGTCAGCTTCCCCCTCAGCTCGCGCACGCTTGAGCTTCCTCCTCCCTTATCATCGCCCGAGCTTGACTCTTACCTTCGGACTCTTTGGCCTCTTGCTGCTCGGCTCGAGAAATTTCAAGCTCAGCCTTCAGCTCGTCCTCAGCAGCCTTTAACCTTGCTTGAGAATCGTGTAGCTCAGCGTTCCTCTCCTTCACCCGGGCAGTCATCCTTTTTTCTTGCTCTTGCAAGGCTGTGTATTTCTTGGACAGGTCGACAATCATCATAGAACCCCGAGCTCGTTCCAAAATGGATGGTCTCTTCACAGCGACCTGAGAAGAAAGGAGGAATGATGAAAATGGAAAAGGGGGGAATGAGAATAGTGATCAAAGTGGTGAAACCCTTACCCGAGCCTCGTCTTGGCAATAGGACTCGATCACTTTGTGATTGGGCAACTTATCCATAGTCCGGCGATCAACGAGAGGTGATTGCCCCATGACAAATTGAACCACCACGTTCCCAAATCAGTTCAAGTCAGAAGAACCGATGAAGAAACTTTGGTTGGGAATGCTTATCGGGGTCGCGGTGTAGGCGCCCCTTGACAAGATTGGGCACGCTTGTGTGGAACCAACGCTTTCTCGTCTTCTGAGCCAGATGGAATGGTCAGGTCGACGGTCGGGCTGGCCAACTGCTCAGGAGGGGCTGTTCCCTCCATCCTCGTCGCCTCGAGGGCCGGGGCTGCTTCCGGGTCAGGAGATGATGAAGCCCTGACAGGTTCGATAAAAGGGATCTTCTGGCCGCCAGCAGCAACCCTCTTCTTCCTTGCAGCCATCCTCTCTCTCATCATCTCGATTGAAAAAGAAATTAATCAAAGGGGTAAATAAAACTAAAGGTGAAAGTACAGATAAAAGAAAACACTTAAGATATACTCAAATATGGATTAAGAGAAAGAGAGTTGGTCAGATCTTGAATATATCGATCTCGGGATGGAGAGGACCGTTCTCCTTCTTGAGCATTAAAGAAACTCAAGAGGTCAGGTATGAGCAGTTTGGTTAGGTGGAAAACGTTCTGGTTGAAGATGGCTATATTCTTTGCTAAATAAGGAGGTCGGTCTCCTTTGGACAAATGGACCTAATGTGGTAAAGTGTTTATATAATTAGGGGAGAAGTCCCAGTCGCCTGAACACTGAACAAAAAAGAACTTCTTCCTCTAGGACTTGTTGGAGGAAGGGATCCCGATCAGAAACTGAATATCAGTTCGGCAGATAAATATGAAAAGCCAGAGGAAGAACTCTTGGCTTGAAACAAAGAGTAAAACATTTGAGCCGTAGGGATAAGCCAAGAAAATTGGGCCGCTAGATGGAACCCTACCATAACCCTAAAGGCATTATTTAAGAATTGATATACTGGAATCCGGTACATCCGCGACACCGCCGGGATAAAGGGATGGGCGGGCAAACTTAGCTCCGCCTGAAGTTGGTCAACGAAGAAATTTAGATGATTAGGGGGAGGTCGAGACGCTCTCTCACCGGAGGCTGGGTTAGTGAAAGAGAAGTCGTCAAAGATGGGAGATTTTAAGCGTATATCCCAGAGTGTTTGATTACTGACGATAAAAACTATATTGTCATGATCAGGGCCAGGGAGGATTTGGTGCCACTCATCCTCAGCGGACGCCGGCGGTATCACCGAGGAAGATAGGTTAACAGAAGATGATGAATTCCCAGAAGACGAGAGGGAAAAAGAGATGGAAGCTGACATAATTGAAATTTACAGGAAGGTGAGAAAGTACTTGGTTTTGGGGGAATGAAAGTCTTGTTCGGAAAAAATAATGGAGCGAAGTGTTCTGGAGAAAATACGTGGGTGAAGAAGGAAATAATGGAATGAATGGATTAAGGAGGGAATATTATATACTTTAAGATGAAAATACACAGGGCACGATACACGAAGGGACATTTTGTGGGTTGTAATTGCTGAGGTGGAAGGTGAAACGTCACAGCCCTTCCCCAAAAAGTGTGACACGCAGGGAGAGGATTTTGCGGGATCTGTGCAATTAATGCATGTCAGAGCGGGATATCTAAAGAGACGTGTGGATCCCAACCGCCACGATTGAGATAGGAAAATAGTTCAACTCATACCCAACCATCTAGTGGGGACTGGTTGATGCAACCCGATATGATAATGGGATGTCAAACAGTGTACCTGGTTGAGATAAGGTGAACTGGTAACCATAAAAATGTTGGGAATCGATGGTACCGTCGCGCAGCGGAAAACAAAAATTTTTTAAAAATTAAATTAATTGAATCGAATTCAATTGACGACGGCCCAATTTTATAATCAATTAATTGAAACAATGTTTTAATTGCTTTTGTTAAAAAGAAACAATTTGATTTTCTCAAAATCAAATAAGCATGATAATTTCTATTTAATATATTAATCACATATATAACAATTATATATATAATTTACACATATCAATATATGTATATTTAAGTATATATTATTTTCATATATTACAAACATCCATTTATAATATATAAATATATACTGCATGCACCATAATCATTATATACAAGTATATAACACTCCAGCATGCATGCACTATAATATATCTATACACATATACGACATTCAAATCACACWGCACATCTATATATTACATATCATACATATAAGCAGCATACAAATATCATATGTTCATATATAAAGCACAACACACACATATAATATAACTCATATACATTATACGCAAGCTTATATGTATTATATATTTTTATATATATATAACAGACACTGCATCATATATATTATATCATATATACATATATATATTACATGCTCATATATATCATATATATATATATATTAACATCACGCCAATTATACCTTATGCACGGAGGAGGAACTAGCTTGCGGCTCGGCTGCGAGGAACAACAGCCCGACGGCGGCAAAAACAGCCCGGCAGCGGCGGCGCTGCGCAGGCGGGTCGACCTCCGGCGTGGCAGGCACGTGGGGCGGACAGAAACTCCGGGCGGGAGGGCGAGTGATCCTCGGCTCCGATAACGACAGCGACGGCGCTTCTCACGACGGACAGCAACGGCAAGGCTCGGCCGACGAGAAAATCCGGCGCGACAGACGGAATCCGGCCGACTATGGTGCTGCTGTGGCGACCGCGATGCGTTGGCAACCCGGTACGACAGGAAAGTTCCTCGGCTTGAACTCCGGCGAGGCTCGTCTCCGGCGACGGCGACAGCAGTGGGTCGTGTTCCGTCGATAAAGCAGCAGCGGTCTACGGCCCGGAGCGGCGGCGCAAGGGCGACGTGCTGGCTGGTTTCGGAGCGGCGGTGAATCTCCGGTAAATCGGTGTCACACACCGTATAACCCGATGTCCCTACGACGGAGCACTAGATCCGTCGAGGGATTGAAAACGACGAGGACCGAACGATTCGGTGCGACGGCGGCGGCCGGCGAAGCGGCGGCGACCTGGAGGTGGACGGCGGGTGAGGGGCTAGGGTTTTTGGTTTTTCGAAAAAACATCTCTTCTGTGTTTTTTGGTCTCTTTGAAGAAGGCGTATCATGTTTTTAAAAGCCATCTATTTCTCTCTTTTGCCGTCTTCCTTTATTCTGTTTTTTTTTTTTGATTGATTTTTTTTTTTTTTTTTTTTAATTAAAGCCCAACAAGCCCAACTCTCAAAAGGACTTAATGTGGTATGGGCCAATTAAAATAAAACCAAGCTTAAGCCCAATAAAAACAAAACCTCTTGATTTAAATAAAACAAGCCCAACTAATTTAAAATAAAATTACCGGCCCAGTGACTTTAAACGGTCTATTGGGTCGACCCTATTTTAAATTAAAAACCCCATCGAAATTAAATCATTTCTCACAAATGATAATTTCGAAAAATATAACAATTATATTTTCGCGTCCAAAATAAATTTCTCGTATTTTTCTCAATTCATAATCACAATTATGAAATTTAGATTCAATCATATTGATATCTAATTATGCTAAAATTAACAATTAATTTATAGCTGTCGTTTTCAATAATCAGGAAACACGTGGTGTGACCCTCAATGGTTCAGGTGTAAGCTAGCCGTGGGTTCACAACACATTGTGATTCGAACAACACATTGTTCTTATATGAACTCGTCCCTTAGAGTCCCTGATTAAATAAAACTCATTTTACTCAATCACTGGTCAAACCAGAACCCAACGAATTATACGCATCATAATTCCCTAGATACAAATGAAGTGCCTGCAAGAACCTTGTGATATAGCTTATATGTACAGTACGATCCCTCCGCGATCTATGTCCCGATTGAACAAGAGGTATTGGTTCATCGAGACCTCTTTATAGTTCAATAACTGTGTGTACGTTCTAGGTTCAAGATAATCCATTCGTGTGTGACTTAGAGAAACACATTTCTCTAAACACCCCACTATCAGCTCTGGCCAGAGACTCCGAGAATTTATCAACCATCAGAACACACAGGACATCCATGACTTATCATGCGTCCGAATCCCCTACTACCATGCACAGACTTCCCACTAGATTCCCGACTATGCGAACGTTGCCCCTTTTGATCGGCCTCCGAGGAGACACAGAGACAGGTCACAACATAGTCTGTCCTCTAGTGAAGTCACGATGAGGTCTGGGTCTTAAGGATTAATGTTGTACGCTATACCATAGAAATCATCTACTCGATGAGTGGGAACCACTTAGAGATTTCTAGGTGAGGGAGTTCAGTGAACTCATCATATGAGCACCTACTTATGTATGTCGATGTCCAGACACCGTGACCGATGAGACGCGGTCCACATACACTAAGTACTAGTCTTAACGGGAAAGGCCTGTATCCTCATTATGGCGTAACCCTATGACTAGGAACAAGTTCGACGAGTTACATTACGTGCTGGATTATCTCACGGTTCTACTAGACCAATCCACCGTAATAAAGTAACTTCATCAGGACCATACCTATGCAACTAGCAAGGGATAAAAGATATGGAATGCCAATAAGTATGAAAGATATTATTACGAATAAAAACGATTGTATTACAAGAGAATGGTCAGACCACAGCCACAAGTTGGCTTGTTGGTCACCCTATTCTAACAAAAAAGAGGTAAGGCAGGGCAGAACGCAAGCCTATAAGCCTGATAAAGACTGTCTTGACCTCATTCAGATCCTTGGATAAGGTTTCAAGAGGTCAGGTCAGGAATTGGGAGAGCTCAGCGACAGAGTTGATCTATTTTCTAGAAGGAAGCTTTCAGGTCAGGTCGGCTTGTGTAACGGCCCGAGATTCGTGGGTTTTTTGTTTCTGAGATCCCGGAAGGGCCCCACTGAGAAGAAACTATAAATATCTCATCCCCAAGGCTGAGAGAGGTATGAAATTTTAAGCATTGTTCTCCTGATTTTGCTTATTCCAATCTAAAATGCTTCATTGGCTAAAGCATCGGAGAGGTTTCCACCAGAAAACCCCCGGTGGTCCTTTCTAACGTAGTTTTGTTGAAGTAGGTTGTGATATTCTCAGGGAAGGATCAGATGTTGTTTGGCGTAATTTTCAAGGCGAAACACTCGTCAATAGGCTAAATTATAGTCTAATAATTAAGAAATTAACTATATGTCTTGATTATAAAATATTTACAATATATTTAACACACACCCTCAGTCGAAGCGGGAGGTTTACGAACGCTTAGACTGTCCCAAAAGTCATCCAACAAAAGAAGCGGAAGACCTTTGGTGAAAATGTCCGCTAGCTGATGTCGTGATGGCACATGAAGTACACGGACCTGACCACATGCAACCTTCTCCCAAATAAAGTGGATATCCATTTCAATATGTTTCGTACGTTGATGTTGAACTGGATTACCTGAAAAATAAATAGCACTCACATTGTTGCAATAAACAAGAGTAGCCCTTTGAACCGGACAATGCAACTCTAAGAGAAGATTTCGAATCCAATGGGATTCAGAGACAACATTTGTTACCCCACGATATTCGGCCTCTGCACCAGACCGAGACAAAGTAGGTTGTCATTTTGATGACAAGGAGACTAAATTGTCACCCAAAAATACACAGTAACCAGATGTAGAACACCGCGTATCAGGGCAATCACCCCAATCTGCATCAGTATAAGAGACTATGGTAGAAAAAGAAGACGGGTATAAATGAAGCCCGTAATTCAATGTACCCTGAACATATCGTATAACCCGTTTGAGAGCGGACAAATGAGCAACTCTCGGATCATGCATATATAAGCAAACCTACTGTACAGCATAAGAGATATCTGGTCGCGTGAAAGTAAGATATTGTAGATCACCTACAAGACTCTGATAAAGAGTGAAATCATCAAGTTTAGCACTATATGTAGCACTAAACTTTGAATTAATGTCAGCCGGGATAGGATATGGTTTACAGGAAAACATCTATGCACGGTCGATTATCTCCTCTGCATACTTTTGTTGGGAAAAAAACATTCCCCCCTCATGTCAGGTCACAACAATACCAAAAAAATAATTTAGAAGGCCAAGATCTTTCATAGAAAACTCAAAACTAAGAAGATTCATGATAGAACACCGGAGAGTATCAGAAGACACAGTTAGAATAATATCATAAACATATAATAAAATGTAAGCCATATCGGACCCCTTGCTGTAAATGAACAAAGAATTGTCACACCTGCTATTAGTGAATCCAATAGACAAAACAAAGTTAGAAAAATGCTTATACCAAGATCGGGGTGCCTGCTTAAGCCCATATAATGACTTACGCAAAGTACATACGTAATCAGGATGATAACGATCCCTATAACCCAATGGTTGATGCATATAAATTGTTTCCTGAAGCTCACCATGAAGGAAGGTATTTTTGACGTCCAACTAATGATTTGGCCATGCCTTTGAAAGATATAGACTAAGAACAGTATAACATAAAGTCATAAGTTGTCTAATGAGATTTTTAGAGAAATATCATGAAAACGACTCTTGATTTTGAGACTGAGAATTGTCAAGTTTTCGTGAAACTTCCTAGCTTTCTTCATGATAGCAATACACCGAGGTTGGATCTTGTAATGGAGAGTTAATTGCGTTGATATCTTTAGTTTTGAACTCGGATTTGGATTTACTACAAAGTTTTCGTGTTTTCTCTTATTTATTTATTGTATAAATATATTTATTCATAGTATAAATCTATCTGTTGGATTTAAGAATTTTAAAACTTATGTTGGACTAGCATAGTGTTCGTCTTTACGAATTCCAATAATGGTATCAGATCTCGTGGCTTTGTCAATGATTATATTTATAATATTATAATATTGATAATGGGTTGAATTATTGTTTATATTTTCTTTAATTTGATTAAAGTATTTATTAAAATAGTTTTTTATAAATTGTTTTAATTGGATTAAAATTAAATAAATAAATAAAAATCAAAAACTGGAAATCAGAAAACATAGCTGACTGTAACTCTTCTGGCAACGCAATAAAGCGCCTCCCGCTAGGCTACAAACTGGACAATGCTTGTGGTCGGTCTCATAACTAGCTGGGAGAGCGGCAACCTCCAGAAGGTGGACAATTGGCTGTGACGTGGTGGTTGTTTAAACCATCCGCAACCGGAGCTTTTCTTGTCAAGAGTTCGGCTAGTTACGGTTACGATTCCGGAGGCTTCGAGAGCTCTTCCGGTGAGCCAATGTTACCGAAGGCTTCATCTCATGGGTCGTAGCCTGGTGTTGACGGTGACGGTATTCGAGCCTAAATCTTAAGCTCTAAATTTGATTTAGGGCTTGGGTAAAATTTTTAAAATTTAATATAATTTTGAGCTTGTTTGTAATTTTTGAAATTTATCAAAATCACAAAACTGCCCTATGTTTTTCAAAAACTACAAGGCTGCTTAGGAGTTTTTTGAAGTTGCGTTCTGACCATAAGAACTTTCCAGGCAAAAAACTTAAGCTCAAAGAACGTTTCTGTAATTATCAAATTTTTGTAAAATTACAGTTAGGTCCCTAAAACTTTCAAAAAATAGTTAAGGACCTGTTTCGCTGTGCAAAACAATCTAATAATTATACTTTTGCTTACAATATTCTTAATTTTCTTAGAAATTAATTCAAAATTTGGAATTTAAATAATTTCTAAATTAGAGCATTTTTAAAATTATTTAGAAACAAGAATTAAATTTCGGATTCGATAATTTCTAAATTCAAACCCATTTTTTTAAGTTATCTAGAAATCAAATTAAATTTGGGATTTAATTTTTATAAATTTAAATGATTAACCCATGATTATTATTATATTATTGCATTATTTGATAATGTGAATTAAATTAGAATTTTGGGTTTTATATTAATTATGAAATTATTCCTCCACTTGTCTTAATTGTCTATGTGGCTCGTATATTAGTTTTTAGTCTTTTATTATTTGGGTATGTACGAAACTTTTTTCTTCTATGAGTATTTGCACCCTAATACTTGCTCTGGTCGATGAGGTTAAGGCTTACTCATAGATGCATATGTTTGTGATCGTGTAATGGGGTTGACTTATTTAGTTCTTTCATGTCATCATAGTAATGGAATCATCTAAGGTTATAAGATCGGATTAGATTTGATCGACCAAGAAGTATAATTGTCTATAAATGGTTTGGAGACCTACACGTCGTGTTATTGTGGTAATCAGCCCGAGCAGATGTTGCAATAGTATAAACGTGGATCTTGGCTCTCTATGATCATATTTGATATGATTTTGTATTCTATTGTGGAGTTGTAATGTATGTTAAAATAATGCGAGCTGATTATTAAAGTCGTTGTTAATTAGTACATAATTGTGATCATAAAAATTAGAATTAGATTTTTAATTCCTACTTTGTTAAGATGTTGAATTAATTATTTAAATGCTTTATTGAAAAAAACAAGTTGACTGGACTAAACTTTATGCATTGGTTGGGCAATTTGTGTTTAGTTCTGAGATAGGAAAATATTGAGTATATGTTTGACACACCTGTTCCTAAGATTCCTGATAAAGATTCTCCTGAATATGCCAAGTTTGACATCGATATTTATTGAAATAGAAGAATGGTGCAACTTAGGCATGATGTGTCATGCTAACTTCGATGACTATGGAGTTGCATAAGCAGCATGAGCACGTGGCCCCTTAGGAAATGTTGGAGCATTTGAGGAGTCTCTATGCTTCTCAAGCTCTATGGAGTATGAGCTGCTAAGAGATCTTTTTAAGTGTAAGTTTCATGACGGGGGAAAGGTGTCTGAGCATGTCTTGAAGATGATTAGGTGTTTCATCCAAGAATCTGACCACGCATGAGGTTACGCCTTCACCGGACCTGCACCCACAAATACGTCAGAGAAGGACCACCATAGGTTTTCCGGTGGAAACCTCTCCGAYGCTTAAGTCAGACAAGCGTATTGGAGATTTAGTAGGTAGTGAAAGTCAAGCACAAGAATGTTATACTTTTGTCATCCTTGAGGCTGAGCTATTTATAACTTTCCCCAGTGGGGACCCATTCCGAGATCTCAGAAAACAAAGGCCGTGAATCTCGAGCCGTTATGCAAATAATCATGATAAGTGGTCCCACCTGTTCATTTTTGGAAAACCAGAGCGCTTGGTCTTCCATGATCCTGCCCTCCCATAATCCTCCTCAACAGATTCGGGTCAGGTCAAGATATTCTTCCAGAATAAACCTTAACCTCATCCAAGAATTTTGGCCAGATCAGGATTACCCCGAGCTAAAGTAATCTGTTCTCTTGACCTTCTCGAGAAAATCAACTCAGGTCTCTACCAGGGTAAGACAGGTCAGGCCATTGGGCCCTTTCTTGATGATCCTAGGTCAGGTCTACTTCAAGCTAGATCTCTCTATTGATGCCACATCAACAGGGTTGGTTGAGAGCTTGGCTTCGATTGGAACAAAACTAGCTGAAAAATTGCCAGCTCTTCCGTCGGCCAGTGGACAAAAGGAAAGATCCTCTGACAATTATCACACTTTCTAACAAAGTCTTCTACTTCCTTTCGTAATAATGGCCAAAAATAGCCAGCTTTCATGACCTTGCTTGACAAGGTCCTGGCGCCCATATGATTACCGCAGCAACCTTCATGGATTTCTATGAGAATATGGGCGCCCTACTTCAGGCTCAAATATCTCAGAAGAGGTTTTCCAAATCCTCTCCTATACAATTCTCCTTTGATCAGGCAGAAGCGAGAGGATATGACCTTTATCTTTGTTGCCTCTCTTTTACCATCAGATAGCCCTCCTTTCTCTAGATATAATCTGATCGGGTAACGCAAATTTGTCTCTTCTTCTAACGCATGCACCTCCTCCTCTCCAAACTCCCGGTACGCCATTAGGAGAGTGATTACTCTTTACTAACAGTCTATTGCTGAGCTGGCTACCTTAGCCAAGTAATTTGCTTGGCCTTTTTCATCTCTAAGGATTTGATCGATTGTTAAAGAGTTCATGGCGTTGGTTAATTCGCAAAACTGAGACAAGTATCTTTGCATACACTCCTATCTTGTTTCGAACTCCCCCTTTACGTGTTTGCATATAAGTTTTGAATCTACTCGCGTAAGTACTTTGTCTGCCCCTAGCTCCTTTGCCATCTGAACTCCCCTCAGCAAGGCCTCATATTCTGACGTGTTGTTGGAGAGGGGGTAGTTCATGCGTATTGCATACTCTGTAGTTACCCCTTCCAGGTCTATCAACACTATCCCTGCACCACAGTCGAGATTGATTATGGAGCCATCGGTGAAGATCGACCATTCTTTTGTCCCCTCAGGAGAGCTGGTCATCTCCTGCATGAAGTCAACTAACACCTGGACCTTAATTGCAGTTCGCGCCTCGTAGCCAATATCGAACTCACTGAGCTTGATTAGGCACCGGCGGGCTTTTTAACCTTTTTTTTAGACCAATTCCAGGTGGGCTTGCCCTTGCCGGTGAACCCCCTAATTTTAGAAATAGCCTGGATGTACAGAATCCCAGTTCATCAGTTTGTTCCCAATTCTTTTAAGATTATCATAAGTTATAGTCTGGTCATGCGATATAATGGCCTAGACCCAACAGCTCAGACCTTTTTCCAGCTCTTCCAAGTGAAGAGCTCGTCCCCGGGATATTTTATCTCTGTGCCAGGACTGGTGTCCAGTTCCTCACTGGCATCCCTTCTTTTAACAAGTCATGGCACAAAAAGTTTTTCTTTATCCAGTGCCTGGGAGAGTGGGGTTTCCCTCCTCGCTCCATTGAGGAGTTACCAGCCCAACAACATTTGGCCGTGAAAGACTAGTCTCCCCACCTCAAGCGGATAATTTCTACCTTAAATGAGCACATTTTTTATCTTTCCGACCTTCTAACCCTCCTACTATAAATTTCTTTAATGATGAGGAGGAGAACAGTCCCTTAACCCCTCAAATTGGTAAAGAATACTAATAGCTCTAGAATTTAATATTTTTGCCTGACTTGGCACTTTTATGTTGATTTTTGACTAACTGTTCTTACTTCTTCAGAAAACATGATGCACCGAATCATGGATGCCTGCAAGAGGGGCAAAACTGCAAGATCAGAGCAATGAACTCTAGTATCTGAGCCTGCCCAAGCTGAAGCCACTAGATCAGGAACTCCTCATGTTCCTCCCAAGCCAGAGGTTAAAATCATTGCCCCCTCAAACTCGGGGGAAAGGACAGGGCGGCCCATGAAAAGGCCTCGTTGTGGCCCAGGAGGAACGTCTGGTTTAGAGGTTAGGATCACGACTCCCAACAACACTTGGTTCAATAAGTCGGTCATGAACTGCCCTGGTCATCTGGCTGTTCAGTTTATTCAAGGGCAGTGCCCGAGCACAGATAGGGCTACCTTGGAGAAATGGTCGGACTCTGACCTCATAGAATCTCTATGTGAGGACGAGGCGAGGGTAAGTCTCCCTTCCCTTACTCCCCTTTTTCATTTTTCACTCCTTTTTGCTAAGTTTCTTTCTTCTTTAGGCGGAGTCCAAGAGGTCGATTCTTGTTGCCAGGGATAGGGGGGCCCTGATGAATACTGACCTGGCAAAAGAACACAAGACCCTACAGGAAAAGGAAAAGAAGCTGTGTGACCTGTGCAAAGAGAGGGCCAGCAAGCTGAAGAAGGCAGAGCAAGAGTTGGAGTAAGTAAGGAAGGCAGAGCAGAAAGTGCTCGGGATGGCAATAGAGGAGGTGCAAAATGAAGCCTTAGCTGAGGCTCGGATCTTAGCGGACGAGACTGTATCCAAGGCTGGCGATGGGTGGAAAACGGAGTTCCTTAACTCCGAGGAAGGATTTCGGTTAATCCAGATTACACGAGAGTCTACCCAGCGTGCTTTCCTAGGCTCGGAGCAACTGTAACATCTTCTAGTTCCTGAGGTAGAGGTATACTTTTTACTCGCTCTGGATGCCCAGGCAAAGTGGGCCCAAGAGAAGCCCACAGTACCCTTCGATCGCGTGGAAGTCTTGAAGCAACCCCCTGATCCTACCTCTTTCTGCTACTCTCCCGAGCAAGTCTGCTTACTTAAGCTCGACGCGCATGAGTTTGCTTCACATGTCTTCGCCACCTTCGTTGCTTCCCCGGACTCTCCAGAGGTAGCTCAGCCACATCCAAGTCTGGCCCTTGTACTAACCACATCTATTCCCTCCCCCACCTTCGCTGATTTGGGTGAACTACCGGGAGGGTCCTCTCCTGGCGCTTTGATAGAGAAGGCTGTGGAGCAGCTCGCGGAGGAGCTAGACGCGGGAATTTAGGCTTAGTTTTACTTAGGTTGCACCTTCTTTTTTCGAAAGATCTTTTGTTTGCCTGTGTGGCTGATCTGTGTCTTCCTATGTTTCTTTGTATGTTGAATCAACATTTTGTCTTGTAATGACTTTTCACATTCTAGGTTTTTCGGAAACCCTAGTACTTTTATTCTATGGCATGTGTTTCGTTCCGTTTAAATATGCTCATATATAATTTGTTATCTTTCAATTTTCATAATGGCTTCTTCTTTCCTCCTTGAAGAGCTTGATACTGTGAAACGAAAGAACCTCTCTCTGTTTGCCAAAAATTTCAAACTCTCCGAAAAACTATCCGTCCTCCGGGAGAGAATCTCATACATGTGCCGGCTCCTTGAGAGGAAAAAGCAGAAAAAGCGCCACTACAAGCGAGAGTGGGCCGAGATCCGCCAGTTGAATCGCCAGCTGCATAAGGAAAAGGCTGACTTGACGGAATCGGTAAACCAGCTGACCGTCGCCGCCAGCGAGGCTCACGCCATCTCCGAGTTAGCCGAAAAGTATTACCAGCGCTATCATGCGACTGAGCGCGAACTGTGGCGTGTCCTCCAAGTTCAAGCTTCTGATCGACGGGCTTCCGCTTCTCATGAATAAACATTTATGGGCTTCTCTGCATTTTTATTATTCTGTTTATTTTTTGCACTTGTAATCAAACTCTCCAGTTTTCCATTCGTAGAAGACGTATGCATTTTCCCATTGCTGTATTACCAGAAACTTGTGATGATTGCAAGAATATTTTCGTCAAAATTTTTGGCCGATCTTAATTTCTTGTCATATCCGTTCAATCAAACTAAGCAAATTAGGGTTTCCACCCCTAGCCAATTCTGTATGTACACTTACCATCAGGTCAGGAAGATTGGGGCATCCACCTTTGGGCAATCCTAGCTTAAACTGACAATCATGTCAGGAAAAATGGGGCATCCGCCCTTAGCCAATTCTGGCTTAAACTGACAATCAGGTCAAGAAAATGGGGCATCCTCCCTTAGCCAGTCCTGGCTTAAACTGACAATTAGGTCAGGAAAAATGGGGCATCCGTCCTTAGCCAATCCTTGCTTAAACTGATAACCAGGTCAGGAAAAATGGGGCATCCGCCCTTAGCTAATCCTGGCTTAAACTGACAATCAGGTTAGGAAAAATGGGGCATCCGCCCTTAGCCAATCCTGGCTTTAGAGAGATCAATTAGTTGGCAAATAAGAATGAACATGTATTATCATTATATAAATAAATTTCGAAAAAAAAACATTACACGTAGAATTTTCGTAAGTTCGATATATTCTATCTCGAGGTATCTCGGTTCCATCCATCTGTTTGAGCTTATAAGCACTGCCATCCAAAACTTTTGTGACTCGAAAAGGCCCTTGCCATGTGGAATCCAGCTTTCCTTTTGTTCTTCCCAGATCAGCCTTGCGCAAAACCAGGTCTCCTACCTGGAAATATCTCTTCCAAACCGTTTTTCTATACGCCGCCCGAATCCGTCCTCGTATATGCGTCCTGTACTAGTGCATTGTTTTTATTTTCATCAAAGTTTTGTATTCGGTGGGTTTCAAGGCTGATCTCTGCGGGGATAACGGCATCCATGCCGTAGACTAAGCTGAAGGGGATTTCGCCCGTTCTTTCTTTAGGGTTAGTACGATAAGACCAGAGTATTGAACTTAGCTCCTCCACCCATTTACCTCCCGATCTTTCTAAGCGTGTTTTGATTCCTTGGACAAGGATGCGGTTGGTCACTTCAACCTGACCGTTTGCTTGTGGGTGGTAAACAAATGTGAAATGTTGCTCAATTCTCATTTTAACGCACCAAGCTCTAATCTTAGCCCCCATGAACTTGGTGCCATTATCCAAGACCATGATCCTTGGAACGCCGAACCGACACACAATATTTTTCCAAATGAAAACCATCACCGCCTCTTCAGTAATTTTTGCCAGAGCCTCGGCCTCTACCCACTTGCTGAAGTAATCAATGGCTACGGTCAAAATTTTCTTCTAGGCTGGGGCCGTTGGAAATGGTCCGACCAGGTCTATACCCCATTTCGCAAAGGGGCAGGGAGAGCTCATCGTCATGAGCTCTTCTGCTGGTTGGTGAGTTAAGGGGACATCTTTTGGCATTTCTCACATTTTTTAACAAAGTCCTCTGCCCCTTTCTGCAGAGTCGGCCAGAAATAGCCAGCCCTCATTATCTTGTTGGCCAGGGCCCTCGATCCCATATGATTGCCGCATAAGCCCTCATGGATCTCTTTGAGGACATGGGTGCCCTCTTTTATACTGAGACACCGTAACAGAGGTCGCCCAAATCCCCTTCGAAACAACGCTCCCTTAATCAAACAAAACCAAGCTGACTAGGTTCTCACCTTCATTGCTTCCTTTTTGTTTTTCGGCAGCTCTCCCTTTTCCAGATATGTCTTGATAGGAGAGCGCCAATTCTCTCTTAGATCTAATGAGCATACTTTCTCTTCCCCGAATTCCTGGTCTGCATCAACATAATGATCACTCTCTCTTGACAATCCTCACCTGAGCTGGCTATCTTAGCTAGATAATCAGCCCGACCGTTTTCTTCTCTAGGGATTTGATGGACCACCAAAGTGTTCATTTTATTAGCCATCTCATGAAACTGTGCCAAATATCTCTACAAATGTTCCTCTCTGGTCTCAAATTCTCCTCTTATTTGTTTGCATATCAGTTGCGAGTCTACCCGCGCGCATATCCAGTCCGCTCCCAAATCTCTTGCCATCCCGAGTCCTCTCTAAAGGGCCTCCCCTAACAGTTTTCCTGGAAAAATTGGATAGAAGGTAATTCATGCGCACCGCATGCTCTGTAGTCACCCCTTTCGGGTCTATCAATACAATCCCTGCACCACAGCCAAGGTTGCTAACAGAGTCGTCTATGTAGATCATCCATTCTCATGCTTCCTCAGGAGAGATGGTCATCTCTTGCATGAAGTCCACCAATGCCTGGGCCTTAATTGTTGTCCGCGCCTCGAAGCTAATGTCAAACTCGCTGAGCTCGATTATCCACTTCACCAGGCGACCTGAGTCCTCTGGTTTATCTATGATTGTCTTAACGGCAGGTTGGTTCGCACTATTATTTTGTGAGAGAGGAAATAAGGTCGTAATTTATGCGTTGTGCCAATCAGGGCTAGCATTGCCCGCTCCACCTCCACATATCGAATTTTCGCATCGTGCAACACTTTGCTCCAATAATATACCAGCCTCTATATTTTGCCTTCCTCTCTGAGCAAGACTGAGCACACGGCCCGTTGCCCCACAGATAAGTATAAAATCAAAGGCTCACCCTGAACTGACTTAGTGAGTAAGGACATGTTAACTAGGTGCTCTTTGAACATCCAAAATTCCTCCTCGCACTCATCACTCCATTGAAATCGAGCCTTCTTACGCAAGGCCTGAAAGAATGGTAAGCTTTTCTCAGCTGAGCACGAGACAAACCTACTCAAAGCATTAATTCGGCCCGCAAGGCACTGCATTTCTTTAACTTTCCTTGGAGCTTGCATGTCCATGATGGTTCTAACTTTTTCTAGGTTGGCCTCGATTCCCTTTTCTGTGACCATATACTCTAGGAACTTACCATCTCTTACCCCGAATGCACACTTTTTGGGATTGAGCTTCATCTTGTATCTTCTTAAAGTGTCAAAGTTTCCTTTAGGTCATCCACATGTGCGGTTGCCTTCACGCTCTTGACTAACATATCATCGACATAGGCTTCCATATTTCTTCCCAGCTGGGCTTTGAACATCTTATCCACCAATCTTTGGTACGAGGCACTTGCATTCTTAAGCCCAAATGGTATGACCACGTAGCAGTAGGTTTCCTTCAGGGTTATAAAACTGACCCGCTTCCAATCCTCCTCCGCTAGCTTGATCTGATGGTAACCTTGCGAGGCGTCGATCATACTTAACAGCTCACATCCAGATGTGGAATCAACCAACTGGTCTATCGTTTTCAAGGGATAGTGATCCTTAAGGAAGGCCCAATTAGGATCCCTAAAATCTATGCACATATGCCAATCTTCTGTGGTGTTGGGGACAACACCGCATTGGAGAGCCACTCGGGGAATTGTATTTCTTGGATGTGCTTAGATTTCAGCAATTTCTCAACTTCAGCTTCGATGATTGCCTCCTTCTCAGGTCCAAAGTTGCGCATTCTCTACTTAACCGGCTTTTCTCCAGGGCTAATATTGAGGTGGTGTTGGACAACTGCTGGATCTATTCCTATTATCTTGAGACCACGTAAAGACATCATCATTGCTTCTTAGAAATTGGACCAGGTCTACTAGAATTTCAGGGCTTATGGTTGTTCCCACTCTCACAACCCTACTATCATCGCCCGATACCACCTCTACCATCATCAAACCCTCTTCTCGCTGAGCCAGCTCTGGCATCACGTTAACCGTCCGAGATCTATTACTCTGTCTTTCTTCTTATTTACGCCGGATACACTCGACTTATGTTTGTCTAGATGTATACTGATCACCCTTAACCTCACCTGTTCCATCCTGAGCAGGAAACTTCAACTTCATATGGTATACTGAGATCACCGCCTGGAATTGGCTCAAGGAGGGTCGTCCCAGCATAACATTGTACGAAGAAGGTKCATCCACTACCCRGAACYGTACTGTCTTAGTTATCCTATATGGCTCTTCCCYTAAGGTTACCAAGAGCCTCACTACCCCTAAAGGCTTCAAAGTTCCCCCTGAAAATCCTACCAACGAAGTTGTCACCTCCTCCATTTCCACATCCGGTTTCAACTTTCTATAAAAATCATAGAACAGGATATCAGCAGAGCTTCCCATATCCACAAATACCCTTCTCACATTATAATTTTCAATAGTAACTGTTATGACTAGGGAATCCATGTGAAGAGCCAAGATGCCATTCTCATCCTCTGATCCAAAACATATGCTTTGACTTAGGGCTATYTRTCCCACCTCTYGTGATTTCCTAAYCAGGTCCTTCGCAGCTCGRACATAGCTGTTTTGGGTTCGCCTGGAGTGTTCATCCCACTCACCCCCCGTGATCATTAGGATTTCCCCTCGTATGACCTGGGATTGGTCACTCCTCCTCCCATCGTCTCGTCCCTATCTGTTTCCTTGAGGCTGATCGCGTCTACGTGAGTTAGACCTGGGCTCCTGTTTTCTCATCCGCACATACTCTTTTATATGCCCAGCCTGCACCATTCTTTCTAATTCATCTTTCAGATGAGTGCACTGATCTGTGTCATGACCATACTCATTATGGTATCTACAGAATCGGTCAGATCTTTCTTTTCGCAGCTTTTGGGAGTAAGTTTTAGGCCATTTGAGATCAGGGTGCCTTTCTATTTCTTGAAAAATCTCCCCCTGAGGTGTCACCAGGGGTGTGTACTTGTCGAAGCGAAGTCGTCCCCCTGCCAGATCTGGCCTTGGCTTTTTCAACGACGCCCTTTCCTCCTTATCGGGTTTATCCCTCTTCTTCTCTCCCTCTTCCTTAATCTTTAAAGCCTCCTCTAAGTGAATGTATTTTTCTGCCCTTTCCAAGAGCTCTCTGAATTTCAACGCTGGCTTCACGACGAGAGACTGAAAAAATTCTCCTCTCCTGAGCCCCTGTGCCACGTAGGCTTTCATTTTCCTTCTGCTTGAGGCTGAATAATTCCAACGAAATCTTCTTGTATTTCCTGCAGCTAGTAAACTGGTGAAGGAATGCCAATCTAAACTCATCGAAGTTGCTGATAGAGCGTGGTGGCAACTGTCTAAACAAGAGCCTGGTCGATTTTGTAAAGGTCGGTGGGAAGACCCGACACATGACTGCATCGGAGAACTTGTGCAAAGTCTTCGCGATCTCAAATCAGCTCAGGTGATACCACGGGTCTGTTGTCCCATTGTATTCGAAGCTCATAGATCTGTAAGAGGCCGGAACATCGTCACGCATAACTTCATCCGTAAATGGCATTCCCCTCTGTATCGGCACCACACCTATGCTCGCCATCTTCCTTTTGAACTCCCTGACCTCATTCTACAGAGTTTGCATTTGCTCAGTGAGGTCTGGGTTGGTTTGGCTCGAAGTTTCGCTTGCAGAAGCGGAAAAATTCTCTTCCTCGTCCTGTAGAGGAGTCCAGACCGTGCACTGAGCGCGCAGTGGCTCTGTCTCTGACATCGGGACTATATGGGACGGGGGTGCTTTGGACGGGGGATCAAGAATTCTGTGAACTTCCACTCGACAGCCACCTCCACAGCCTTACCGATGAGATCGAACAGTTGCCTGAGAAAAGCATCATTCAGCGGTCCACCATCGGCTTGTGTAGATCCACAAGGGGGTTGCGTGACGCTTGTCCCGGCTGTTGCTGAATGACTTGTCTCTGCTGGCTCTGTCGCCGATGGTCCCGTGGTTTTTGACATACCCCACACTGCGGCAGAGCTTGGTGTACCACCCAACTCCGCCACCAGATTTTATTGGAGCCCCACTGAATCCATGTGTTATTCTCAAGTTTTAGCTTTGATATCCTCCCACAGACGGCGCCAATTGTTTCACCCAAGAATCTGACCATGCCTGAGACTACACATTCACCTGACCTAAACCCACAAATACGTCAGAGAAGGACCACCTGAGGTTTTCCGGTGGAAACCTCTCCGATGCTTAAGTCAGACAAGCGTATTGGAGATTCAGTAAGTAGTGAAAGGTAAGCACAAGAATGTCATACCTTTCTCATCCTTGAGGATGAGCTATTTATAACTTTCCCCAGTGGGGACCCCTTCCGGGTTCTTGGAAACAAAGGTCGTGAATCTCAATTCGTTATGCAAATAATCATGACAAGTGGTCCCACCTGTTCCTTTTTGGGAAACCAGAGCGCCTGGTCTTCCATGAGCCTGCTCTCCCATAATCCTCCTCAACAGATTCGGGTCAGGTCAGGATATTCTTCYAGAATCAACCTTAACCTCATCCAAGAATTTGGGCCAGATAAGGATTACCCCGAGCTAAAGTAATTTGTTGTCCTGGCCTTTCTCTAGAAAATCAACTCAGGTCTCTACCAGGGTATGACAAGTAGATCTGTCTACCCCAAGCTAGATCTGTCTATTCATGCCACACCATTAGGGTTGGTTGAGAGCTTGGCTTCGATTGGAATAAAACTAGCTGAAAAATTGCCAGCTCTTTCGCCGGCCGGTGGACAAAAGGAGAGATCCTCTAACATTTGTCACATTTTCTAACAAAGTCTTCTGCTTCCTTTCGCAATAATGGCCAGAAATAGCCAGCTCTAATGACCTTTCTTGACAAGGTCCTGGCGCCCATATGATTACCGCAGCAACCTTCGTGGATTTCTCTGAGATTATGGGAGCCCTCCTTCAGGCTCAAACATTTTAGAAGAGGTTTTCCAAATCCTCTCCTATACAATTCTCCTTTGATCTTGTAGAAGCGAGAGGATCTGACCTTTATCTTTGTTGCCTCTCTTTTACCATCTGGTAGCCCTCCTTTCTCTCGATATAATCTGATCGGGTAACGCCAATTTGTCTCATCTTCTAACGCATGCACCTCCTCCTCTCCAAATTCCTGATACACCATTAAGAGAGTGATTACTCTTTCTTGACAGTCTGTTGCTGAGCTGGCTACCTTAGCCAAGTAATCTGCTCGGCCATTTTCATATTTACAGATTTGATCGATTGTTAAAGAGTTCATGGCGTTGGTTAATTCGCGAAACTGAGCCAAGAATCTCTTCATATGCTCCAGGTGGTCCCTTCTCTGACGTATTTGTGGGTTTAGGTCAGGTGAATGTGTAGTCTCAGGCATGGTCAGATTCTTGGGTGAAACAATTGGCGCCGTCTGTGGGAGGATATCAAAGCTAAAACTTGAGAATAACACATGGATTCAGTGGGGCTCCAATAAAATCTGGTGGCGGAGTTGGGTGGTACACCAAGCTCTGCCGCAGTGTGGGGTATGTCAAAAACCACGGGACCATCGGCGACAGAGCCAGCAGAGACAAGTCATTCAGCAACAGCCGGGACAAGCGTCACGCAACCCCCTTGTGGATCTACACAAGCCGATGGTGGACCGCTGAATGATGCTTTTCTCAGGCAACTGTTCGATCTCATCGGTAAGGCTGTGGAGGTGGCTGTCGAGTGGAAGTTCACAGAATTCTTGATCCCCCGTCCAAAGCACCCCCGTCCCATATAGTCCCGATGTCAGAGACAGAGCCACTGCGCGCTCAGTGCACGGTCTGGACTCCTCTACAGGACGAGGAAGAGAATTTTTCCGCTTCTGCAAGCGAAACTTCGAGCCAAACCAACCCAGACCTCACTGAGCAAATGCAAACTCTGTAGAATGAGGTCAGGGAGTTCAAAAGGAAGATGGCGAGCATAGGTGTGGTGCCGATACAGAGGGGAATGCCATTTACGGATGAAGTTATGCGTGACGATGTTCCGGCCTCTTACAGATCTATGAGCTTCGAATACAATGGGACAACAGACCCGTGGTATCACCTGAGCTGATTTGAGATCGCGAAGACTTTGCACAAGTTCTCCGATGCAGTCATGTGTCGGGTCTTCCCACCGACCTTTACAAAATCGACCGGGCTCTTGTTTAGACAGTTGCCACCACGCTCTATCAGCAACTTCGATGAGTTTAGATTGGCATTCCTTCACCAGTTTTACTAGCTGCAGGAAATACAAGAAGATTTCGTTGGAATTATTCAGCCTCAAGCAGAAGGAAAATGAAAGCCTACGTGGCACAGGGGCTCAGGAGAGGAGAATTTTTTCAGTCTCTCGTCGTGAAGCCAGCGTTGAAATTCAGAGAGCTCTTGGAAAGGGCAGGAAAAATACATTCACTTAGAGGAGGCTTTAAAGATTAAGGAAGAGGGAGAGAAGAAGAGGGATAAACCCGATAAGGAGGAAAGGGCGTCGTTGAAAAAGCCAAGGCCAGATCTGGCAGGGGGACGACTTCGCTTCGACAAGTACACACCCCTGGTGACACCTCAGGGGGAGATTTTTCAAGAAATAGAAAGGCACCCTGATCTCAAATGGCCTAAAACTTACTCCCAAAAGCTGCGAAAAGAAAGATCTGACCGATTCTGTAGATACCATAATGAGTATGGTCATGACACAGATCAGTGCACTCATCTGAAAGATGAATTAGAAAGAATGGTGCAGGCTGGGCATATAAAAGAGTATGTGCGGATGAGAAAACAGGAGCCCAGGTCTAACTCACGTAGACGCGATCAGCCTCAAGGAAACAGATAGGGACGAGACGATGGGAGGAGGAGTGACCAATCCCAGGTCATACGAGGGGAAATCCTAATGATCACGGGGGGTGAGTGGGATGAACACTCCAGGCGAACCCAAAACAGCTATGTCCGAGCTGCGAAGGACCTGATTAGGAAATCACAAGAGGTGGGACAAATAGCCCTAAGTCAAAGCATATGTTTTGGATCAGAGGATGAGAATGGCATCTTGGCTCTTCACATGGATTCCCTAGTCATAACAGTTACTATTGAAAATTATAATGTGAGAAGGGTATTTGTGGATATGGGAAGCTCTGCTGATATCCTGTTCTTATGATTTTTATAGAAAGTTGAAACCGGATGTGGAAATGGAGGAGGTGACAACTTCGTTGGTAGGATTTTCAGGGGGAACTTTGAAGCCTTTAGGGGTAGTGAGGCTCTTGGTAACCTTAAGGGAAGAGCCATATAGGATAACTAAGACAGTACGGTTCCGGGTAGTGGATGCACCTTCTTCGTACAATGTTATGCTGGGACGACCCTCCTTGAGCCAATTCCAGGCGGTGATCTCAGTATACCATATGAAGTTGAAGTTTTCCTGCTCAGGATGGAACAGGTGAGGTTAAGGGTGATCAGTATACATCTAGACAAACATAAGTCGAGTGTATTTGGCGTAAATAAGAAGAAAGACAGAGTAAGAGATCTTGGACGGTTAACGTGATGCCAGAGCTGGCTCAGCGAGAAGAGGGTTTGATGATGGTAGAGGTGGTATCGGGCGATGATAGTAGGGTTGTGAGAGTGGGAACAACCATAAGCCCAGAAATTCTAGTAGACCTGGTCCAATTTCTAAGAAGCAATGATGATGTCTTTACGTAGGTGGTCCTTCTCTGACGTATTTGTGGGTTTAGGTCAGGTGAATGTGTAGTCTCAGGCATGGTCAGATTCTTGGGTGAAACAATTGGCGCCGTCTGTGGGAGGATATCAAAGCTAAAACTTGAGAATAACACATGGATTCAGTGGGGCTCCAATAAAATCTGGTGGCGGAGTTGGGTGGTACACCAAGCTCTGCCGCAGTGTGGGGTATGTC
>BMAC01000008.1:1073297-1102491 GCA_014905375.1 Phtheirospermum japonicum | reverse complement strand
AARKWAWTTKKTKKYCYKGSCYTTCTCKAGAAAATCAACTCAGGTCTCTACCAGGGTAKGACAAGTAGATMTGTCTACCCCAAGCTAGATCTGTCTATTCATGCCACACCATTAGGGTTGGTTGAGAGMTTGGCTTCGATTGGAAYAAAACTAGMTGAAAAATTGCCAGCTCTTYCGCCGGCCGGTGGACAAAAGGAGAGATCCTCTGACATTTGTCACATTTTCTAAAAAGGTCTTCTGCTTCCTTTCGTAATAATGGCCAGAAATAGCCAGCTCTAATGACCTTTCTTGACAAGGTCCTGGCGCCCATATGATTACCGCAGCAACCTTCGTGGATTTCTTTGAGATTATGGGCGCCCTCCTTCAGGCTCAAACATTTTAGAAGAGGTTTTCCAAATCCTCTCCTATACAATTCTCCTTTGATCWKGTAGAAGCGAGAGGATCTGACCTTTATCTTTGTTGCCTCTCTTTTACCATCTGGTAGCCCTCCTTTCTCTCGATATAATYTGATCGGGTRACGCCAATTTGTCTCATCTTCTAACGCATGCACYTCCTCCTCTCCAAATTCCYGATACACCATTARGAGAGTGATTACTCTTTCTTGACAGTCTGTTGCTGARCTGGCTACCTTAGCCAAGTAATCTGCTYGGCCATTTTCATATTTACAGATTTGATCGATTGTTAAAGAGTTCATGGCGTTGGTTAATTCGCGAAACTGAGCCAAGAATCTCTTCATATGCTCCTCTCTTGTTTCGAAATCACCCTTTACGTGTTTGCATATAAGTTTTGAATCTACTCGCGCAAGTACTTTGTCTGCCCCTATCTCCTTTTCCATTTGAACTCCCCTCAGCAAGGCCTCATATTCTGACGCATTGTTGGAGAGGGGGTAGTTCATGCGTATTGCATACCTTGTAGTTACCCCTTCCGGGTCTATCAACACTATCCCTGCACCACAGTCGAGATTGATTACGGAGCCATCGGTGTAGATCATCCATTCTCTTGTCCCCTTGGGAGAGCTGGTCATTCCCTTGTATGAAGTTAATTAATGCCTGGGCCTTAATCGCAGTTCGCGCCTCGAAGCCAATAACGAAAATCACTGAACTCGATTATCCACTTCACCAAGCGCCCCGAAGCCTCCGGTTTATCCATGACCACCCTTATAGGTAAGTTAGTTAAGACCAATACATTATACGAAAGGAAATAGGGACGGAGCTTATGAGTTGTCCCGACCAGAGCTATTATGGCTCGTTCTACCTCTACGTACCGAAGCTCAGCCTCATGTAAGATTCTGCTCCAGTAGTATACCGGTTTTTGTACCCTTCCTTCTTCCCGGATCAGGACCGTGCTGACATCTTGCCTTCCCACGGATAAATACAAGATCTGGGGCTCTCCCTGGACTGATTTAGTAAGCAATGACATACGGACTAGGTACTCTTTTAGCTTCTGAAATGCATCCTGGCATTTTTCATCCCACTGGAATGGGTCTCTTTTTCGTAAGGCTTGAAAAAATGACAACTCTTCTCAGTTGAGTGTGAAACGTACCTGCTCAGGGCTGCTATCCGCCCGGCCAAGCATTGCTTTTCCTTAACATTTTTTGGGGGCTGCATATCAGTGATAACCTTAACCTTCTCTGTATTCACTTTTATCCCTTTTTCCGTGACCATATATCCAAGGAACTTTCCATCTCTTACCCCGAAAATGCATTTTTTGGGGTTGAGCATCATTTTATACTTCCTCAAAGTATCGAAAGTTTCCTTCAGGTCATCAATGTGTGAGGCTGCTTTCACATTCTTAACCAACATATTGTCCACATAGACCTTCATGTTGCGCCCGAGCTGATTTTAAACATTTTGTCCTCTAGTCGCTGATATGTGGCGCCTGCATTCTTAAGTCTGAACGGCATGACCACATAGCAATAAGTTCCCTTCGAAGTTATGAAACTAACTCGCTTCTGATCTTCTTTGGCTAGCCTAATCTTGTAATATCCCTGCAAGGCGTCCATCATAATTAGTAGCTCATAACCCGATGTGGAATCGACCAGTTGGTCTATCCTCGGCAGCGGAAAGTGATCCTTAGGACAAGCTTTATTAAGATCATGAAAGTCAAAACACATCCTCCAATCCACTTCTGTTTTTGGTACTAAGATTGTATTAAAGAGCCACTCTAGGAATAGTATTTCCCGAATATGCCTAGACTTTAGCAATTTGTCCACCTCTGCCTCAATAATGGCTTCTTTTTCAAGTCCAAAGTTGTGCTTTCTTTGATTTACTGGATTTATTGTCAAGCTAATGTTAAGGTGGTGCTCATCTATTGTTGGTTCTATCCCAACCAAATCCTGGGGAGACCAGGCAAAAATGTTTGTGCTGCATCTAAGCAGAGCTACCAAATCCACCAATACTTCAGGGCTGTGGGTCGTCCCTACGCGCAGGACTCGACTGTCGTCTCCTGGTACTACCTCAATTGTCATCAAATTTTCCTCTCTCCGAGCTAGGTCAGGTCTGGTGTCTTCTATCCTTGCCCTTTTACCTCTTCCTTCTTCTTCGTTGCATCGAACGCTGTCTACATATGTACGTCTTGACATGTATTGGTCACCATGGATCTCCCCTACTCTGTCCTGGGCAGAGAACTTAAACTTCATATGGTAGACAGAGATTACAGCTTGAAATTGACTCAGTGATGGTCGCCCAAGCATGACATTATACGAGGAAGGTGTGTCCACTATCAGAAAATGCACCGACCTAGTCTGTTTAAATGGGTCATCCCCTGACGTGACCAGGAGATTCACCACTCCATACGGTTTCAGGGCTCCCCCTGCAAAGCCAACTAATGAAGTCGTGACCTCCTCCAGGTCCATATTTAGGTCCAGCTGTCGAAAACATTCATAAAACATGATATCAGGCGAACTACCCGTGTCCACAAAGATTCGTCTTCTGGTGTAGTTGGCAATAGTGTCTGTGATAACCAAGGCGTCTATATGAGGGGCCAGGATGCCATTCTCCTCTTCTGACCCAAATCATATATTTTGGCTTGGTGTTATTTGCCTGACTTCACTCGCCTTCCTTGTCAGTTCTTTCGCAGCGCGAACATAAATGTTCTGCGTTCTCCTGGAGTGCTCATCCCACTTGCCCCCTGTAATCATTAGGATTTCATCCCTTATCTCCTTAGTCTGGTCATTCCTCCCTCCATTGTTCCGCCCGCTATCTAGCTGATTAGCGCATATTTGTACTTATTTTTATTAGTATTTTAGTTAGTTTTTCTTATTGGTTTCGGTATAAGTTGAGTAGATGAAGCTTAATTTCGTATTTTTATACTTCCAACTTATATTACCGGATTGTGATCTAGATTTATGCAAATAGGTGATTATTCTCTTTTTTTCATCTTATAGCTAAGTAACTGGAGGAGATTAGCGCATAAGAGATGAAGTTCAAATGATTAAGAGATGAGAATCGAGCTTTCCGATGAAGAAGTAGCAAAAATTGGGAGTTAGCGGTAACCCTTAATGCTACTATTACCGCTACCATTACCGCTGAAGGTGGACAGAGAGCTCCCAGACCAAACTAAATGTACCTCTTTACCTCTAGTTAAACCGTTAGGAAATGACAGAGAGGTTTAGCGGTGTAATTAACGATTATTTTCTTACCGCTACCAACACCGCTACGGATTGACAGATACTACTCAAGAAGGTTTAACGGTATAGTTAAGGGTAACTCATACCGCTAAGTCTTACCGTTACTTGCCCAGAAATGCGTTTTGCCCTAACTTGTGCTCCAAGACATGGGAAAACTATATAAACCCCTCCTTAAATCCGTCCCAAAACACACATATCACCACCATAATCCTAATTTCGGTCCTTAGACACAAAAACAACATACTTTTACATCCCATATCATAATAAAATATCGAGATCAAAGATTCAAGAGTCACAAGTTCCAAGTTCTGTTCGTTAGTTCGTGATTCGATTTTTGGCCAAGATCTACGCATTTTCTTCGGAATAGCTATAGAATTTACTGCACTTCTTAGTTCCAATAAGTATTCTAAACCTTTGTAATTTCTTTTTTTGTTTAATTCATGCGATTAGGTAAATACTTTTATTTATTTTTCTTGAGTTATTTTCATTCTACAAGCGTATTACTTTGAATATTGGATTCGTAATCTTTCATCTTAATTTATTTTATTTTATTCATGCTTAGTTGTTGAGATTTATTCTTGAGATTATTGAGTCAATTTACGTTTCGTTTATGATAATTGCTTACGTTCATGTTAGTTATTTCCATTGAAGTTTATGCTTTTGATTTCATTGATGCTACTTAGTTTCGTGCAAGTTCTTGATTTGATTAATTTGATTTCCCTAGAAGTTTGATTCATGCTATTTAGTTCACTTAGTTAATTAGTTCAAAATACTTAGTTTTCATTAATGTTATTGCATTTCAAGTTCTTAGATATTCAACTCAAACAAAACCCCCAAACTGTATAAGTTTTCGTGTTAATTCGTGATTAAATAAACATTTAAGATTCATATTGTTTGTTCCTTGAGATCGACTCGGTTTAGATTACCACTTTACATGCGAACTCGTACTCTTGTGAGCAAGATTTTCAATAATTGACAATATTTATAAAAGTAGGCACACAAAAGCTTGAATCACTAGCTCACGCTTATTTCCTTGAAGTCGGTCCCGTATGCGAGGATCATATCTGGACTCCTCCGGTCTTGCCTGTACAAATTCCTTGAGGTGCCCTACTTGCACCAACCTCTTTAGCTCGTCCTTCAAGTGGGTGCAATGATCTGTATCGTGACCATTTTCATTATGGTATAGGCAAAATCGGTCAGAYCTCTCTTTCCTTGGCTTTTGGGAATAAGTTCTAGGTTATTTGARATCAGGATGTTGCTCAATGGCTTGYAGTATCTCAGCTTGGGTTGAAGCCAAAGGTGTATACTTATCAAATCGAGGTYGACCTCTAACCAGATCARTACAARGTTTCTTCATCGGGACTCTGTCCTCTCTATCAGGTCGTTCCCTTCGCTTTTCTCCATCATCCTTTATCTTCAAGGCTTTTTCCAGGTGGATGTACTTTTATTCTCTCTCAAGGAGCTCTCCAAATTTCAGTGTTGGCTTCACAACCAACGACTAGAAGAACTACCCTCTCCTGAGCCCCTGAGCCAGAGCATTAACCAAGACTTTATCAGAAGCTGATGGCACTTCCARCTTCACATCCGTAAACTGTTTAAAATATCCCCGTAGGCTCTCATTCTCTTTTGTCTCAAGCTAAAATGCTCCAATGGCATTTTTTGGTATTTCCTGAAACTAGTGAACTGATGCAAGAATGCAGAACTGAACTCATTAAAGTTTCTTATAGAATGGGGGCTTAGCTGGCTGAACTAGAGATGGGCTGACACCGTGAAGGTTGTAGGGAAAACCCGACACATGACTACATCAGAAAACTTGTGCAAGGTAGCCGCGATCTCAAACCTGCTCAGGTGATCCCACGGATCTCTTGTCTTATTGTATTCAAAGCCCATGGAACGGTAGGAAGATGGGAGATCATCCTTCATGAACGTCTCCATGAACGGAGTGCTTCGCTGTGCCTGGACTTTGATCGCGTCCGCCATCTTCCGCTTAACTTCCCTGGCCTCTTTTTATATATTATGCATTTGCTCGGTGAGGTCTGGTTTTATTTTGCTTGAAGTTTCACTCTCTGAAGCAGAAAAGCTCTCCTCGTCTTCTTGGAGAGGAGCTCTTGCCTTTTTCTAAGCCGTGCGCGGTGGCTCCGTCTCCGGCAGCATGTTTTCCTTGGAAGGTGGTGTCGAAAGTTCAGCAAATTTATTTTCCACATCCACCTCCACCGCTTTCCCGATGAGGCCAGATAATTGCCTCAGGAAGGAATTATTCAAAAGTCCACCATCGGCTTGCATGGCTCCACTGGGTGGGGCTGCGTTGTGTCCGGTCTGGTTGCCGCCGATGGCCCTGTTGTCTCTGGTATGACCATGGGCACGACAGAGCATAGCGTGCCACCCAACTCCGCCACCAAGTTCTGCCTAAGTCCGTCTGATGCCATGCTCTTTCTCATGTCTTAGCCCTAGTATTTCCCATAGACCACGCCAATTGTTTCGTCCTGAAAATCACACCAAGAACACCGGCACCTTCCTCTGAAAATTTCTTGACCTGCTTCAACAAAAACAAGTTAGAAAGGACCATCGGGGGTTTTCCGGTGGAAATCTCTTCGATGCTTAAGTCAGTAAAGCATTTTGGTCGCAATAAAATAAAATCATTGGAAGAATGTTTAGAAAATCATACCTCTCTCAGCCTTAGGGCTGAGATATTTATAGTTTTTGCACAGTGGGGGCCCTTTCTGCGATCTTGGAAACAGAAAACCCACGAATCTGGGGTCGTTACATAGGCCGACCTGACCTGGAAGTTTCCTTCCGAAAAACAGATCAGCTATGTCCTCAGGTTTTCTCATATCCAAACCTGACCCCTCAAATCCTTATCCAAGGCTCCTGAATGAGGTTAGGACAGTTTCTGTCAAACTACGATTTCTAATCTCATCCTCTTTTCGGCCAAGACCACTTAGTTCAGCTCGTCCTAACCATGTCCTGTCCAGGCCATGTGGGAATTAACCATCACTTTTAGTCGTACCATTATAATTGATAAACAGAATATATAAAACTATTATCCATTGGCTTTGATATATTACTCAAATTTCGAATAGTCGTACATATATATTTTTATTTATTTAATGTACCCGTGCTTCAAAAAGAAATTTACCAATATCATTTAAGGTAGACCTTAACTTCTAAAATAATATTTCAATACAATAAAACTAAATATTGATAGATGATTAATAATTTTGATTATGCAGTATTTATTTATTTAAAATATCTTTTGCGTTACATATTACTTATACAATAATAGATAATATTTTTTTCTACTTACCAATATTTTGAATATTGTAACAGAAAATACTCCCAAAAAAAAAGTGGGAAGGCCATCTTTGAAGTCTATTTTTGAAAAGGGTAAACTTCGAAAGATTCATATTTTGTTAAAATATTATATTTTGAATGGATGATTAATTGATTTAATTAATATTTATTTTTTATTTGTAAATATACATTTTTAATATTTAAAAGGATCAACATCATCCACTGCAATTAGCAGTGGAAGAATAACTGAAGCAGTTCAGAAGGAAGCAACTACAACACTTAGTAAGCCTTCACGTAAACGGTACCCCAAGAAATCTAAGATTCTTGATGATGGTAATTCCTTCAAAAAAAATTTATTTCCAACAATACACTAAGATACTTTATTTAACTCAAACATAAGTTTTAGTTACAGACACACATATAATTATATAGTTTATTAATTTCAATGACACCTTTATTTCTCTAAATTTATTATTGAACAGTTTATTRGGATATGGGTGATCCTACTTTCMTATGTGGACATTGTTCAACATACTTTTGGTATGGAAAGAGACTGAAGCCAAGTGTTGAAACTACGAAACCRRAGTACTCTACCTGTTATGACAAGAAAAAGACCGTGTTCCCTCCTTTGAAGAAGCCACCACAAGTTTTGTATGGTCTAATATTCGGTTTTAGCGAAAAAAGTAGACATTTTTTTAAAAATATTCGATCATACAACAACATGTTTTCTTTTACTTCGATGGATGGAGAAATTGATTTCAGTATGAACACGGGAAATTCGTCACCTATATTGCGTATGCACGGTCAAACTATCATCTAATAGGGAGTTTGCTGCCAGAAGAAGGTTCTACACCAAAGTTTGCACAACTTTATATATACGATACTGCAAACGAAGTTCAAAACCAAATTAATTCGGTTAGGTATGATTTTTAATTTCATCAATTATCATTAGTTATTAAAATTAATATATTATTTATTTACAGTATTCGTGTTTTATAATTATATTTTTGTAGAAAAGGCAATGAAAATAATTCTCTACCTGCCGAAATTGTTGTTGAACTCAAATCCATGTTAGATAGGTCAAACAATTTGGTTAAGTCATTTAGAAGTTTCAAGGACAAGTTTCCCGAAGATGGTGTTGTCGAAATGAAATTACTCTTTATTGGGAGAAGAGGCACTGATGCAAGAACGCACAATCTACCAAAGCCGATGAACTTGCCATCTTAGTTGTTGGTGACTTTGAAAAATATATGGGTGATAGGGATATTATTTTAGAAAGAGAATCTGGGAAACAGAAACTTATCAATGAGTTACATCCATCTTACCTTGCTCTGCAGTATCCATTGTTATTTCCTTACTGTGAAGATAAATATAGTCGAGAAATACCTTTTGCTGATCATCGAAAACCGGTAGGAAATTGAAGAAATTATGTGAGCCAGGGGGAGATCTTCTCGCACCGATTGCATGAAAGGTTAATTGAGTCACCTACTATCCTCTCTTGCAAAAGGCTTACACAACAATTCATAGTTKATGGATATACCATGATTGAATCTGCAAGATTATGGTATGTTAGAACACATCAAAAACTATAATGGRATTGCTGATGCAGTAGTACGCGGTGAAAYAAATGGTTGCAGCRTGGGTAATAGAGTTGTTTTGCCAGCAACATTTACTGGTGGTGCACGGTKTATTATTCATAATTGCCAAGATGTTATGGTAATTTGTCAATGGGCTAGATATCAATATTTGTTCATAACATTCACGTGCAATCCAAAATGGCCAGAGATTGTACAGTTTGTTGAGGGTAGGAATCTGAAGCCACAACATCATCCTGATGTAGTTTCAAGAATATTCAAGATGGAGTTTGACAGATTAATTAGAGATTTACGTGACAACCAAATATTTATATATATATATATATGTGTGTGTGTGTGTGTGTGTGTGTGTGTGTGTGTGTGTGTGTGTGTGTGTATATATATATATATAAAATTATAAAATTCTTTATTTCAAAATAACCTTTATACATCATCAATTTATTGTTTATTAGTGTGTTTCTCATTTTTTAACTTTTTATCTTATGTAGTTATTTACACTATGGAGTTCCAGAAGCGAGGCCTTCCTCTTGCCCACATTCTTCTATTTCTATCAAAAAAAATGATAAATACCCTAATGCAAGCAGTATTGATCGAATCATTTCAGCTGAGATTTTGGATGAAGAGAAAGATCCAAGGTATTATGCAGTAGTTTCGGAGTTGATGATTCATAATCTATGTGGGCATTTGAGAAAATCTTCTCCTTGCATGGTTGATGAGAATTGCTCAAAACATTATCCAAAAAAGGTTCGTTCACTCTACTACTGTTGATTGTGATGGTTACTCAGTGTACAGATGTAGAAATAGTGGTCATACGGTAACAAAAAATGGTGTACCTCTAGATAATAAGTGGGTTGTGCCACATAATCATTATTTTTTGCTATGTACGGAGCACACATGAACGTTAAATGGTGTAATCAGTCTAGATCAATCAAATATTTGTTCAAATATGTGAACAAGGGAAATGATAGGGTCACAACAACATTTTACCATAGTGGTAACAATGATGGGAGCAAACCAGAAATTGATGAGATCGACATGTATTACGATTGTCGGTACACTTTCCCATGTGAAGCGACTTGGAGAATATTTGGGTACAAAATTCAGTATAAAAATCCTTTCGTCCTACACTTGAGTGTTCAACTTCCAGGGGAGCAAAGAGTACTATATAATGATAATGACTCGTTGGACGATGTGATGAAATGTCAGTCAACACTTCATATAATGTTTTTGGGTTTGTTTGAGGCTAACAAGAAGTATCCTGAAGCTCGAAATTTATTGTATAGTAAGTTTCCTCAGTATTTTGTTTGGAACTCAAAAATTAGTGGACCCCTGGGAAACAAAGATTGCAAATTGCTCGGTTATATTATGTTCCCCCAAGTTCCAGTGATAACTATTATTCTAGGTGCCTCCTCGATGTTGTTCGAGGAGCACAATGTCACGATGACTTAAAAAGTGAACGGTAAGCAACACGATACATACCGTGATGCGTGCTACTCAGTTGGGCTTCTTGATGATGATAGAGGATTTATCGATGGCATCGAAGAAGCAAGTTATTGGGGATCTGCACATTCTGTTAGGTCCTTATTCGTGGCATTGACTGGGTCCAACTCTATATCGTGACCGGGAAAAGTATGGGAAAAATGTTAGAAATATTTATCAGATGACATTTTATACAAACAACAAAATTTGAGAAATAATAAAGGTATTAATTAATAAACTTCAATTATATTCATTGTATTTTGATAGTGTTCTTTTATGTATTTTTCATATAAATTAGTGAGAGTACAATTATTTTTACTTTTTTTTGTACATATTTGTAGATGAGCGATGCTGAAATTCAAAACCTTGCTTAACTAGAAGTGGACAAGTTGTTGCAAAGCATAGGGAAGAGCTGAAAGGACTTTCCTCCAATGCCAATTCCAACTGAGGTCGAATCTAATATTTCTTTTAATAGATTTATTTTTGAGGAATTGGACGATGAACGTGATGCCCTCATCGAAGAACACACGAGTTTATTTCAAAATCCCAATAAAGATAAAAATAAACATGTGTATGACGAGGTCATGAAATCTATTTCTTCAACAAAGGGGGGGCTTATTCTTTGTTTATGGATATGGAGGAATTGGAAAAACTTTTGTTTGGAGGACTCTTTTTGCAGCAGTAAGATCTAATGGTGGGATTATATTAAATGTGGCATCTAGCGGCATAGCTTTTCTTCTTCTTCCAAAAGGAAGAACCGGTCATTATAGGTTTACAGTTCCATTCAACGTCCATGAAGAATCATCGTGTGGGATTTTTCAGGGGACCCCCTTGCGGAATTAATGGTGCGTTCACAACTGATAATTTGGGATGAAGCTCCGATGATGCATAGATTTTATTTTGAAGCTTTAGACAAAACATTGAAAGATATTATGGGATTCAAGAATCCAAATGTTAGAGATATTCCATTCGGAGGAAAAATTATTGTACTTGGTGGATATTTCCGCCAAATTCTTTTGGTGATTCCTAAAGGTACTAGGCCAGACATAGTACATGCAACCATAAATTCTTCCCACTTATGGAGACACTGTAAGGTTCTGAGATTGACAAAAAATATGAGGCTTCAAAATCTCAGCTCAGAGCCAGATTCAATTGAATTTAAAGAGTTTTCTCAATGGATAAATAGTATTGGAGATGGACCAGTTAGAGRWTCAAATGATGGCATCGTTGAAATCGACATCCCAGAGGATTTAYTGTTGTTAGATGATGKTGACCCTATTGCATCAATTGTAGCCAGCACTTATCCACAAATTAGAACGAATGCTGAATGTTCTGTTTATTTGGAGGGCCGAGCTATTCTTGCACCAACACTTGATGTAGTCAGTTTAAACAATGAATATATGACTTCATTGAATGAATGGGAATGTAAGATATATTTGAGCTTAGATACTGCGTGCAAATCCGATGCAAATTCTGACATTTTCAAGATGTCCATTCAAGCGATTTTTTAAACACAATCAAGTGTTCTAGGTTGCCGAATCATGAGCTACGATTGAAAGTTGGTACTACAATCATGTTGTTGAGAAATATTGATCATTCACTTGGTTTGTAAAATGTAACTAGATTGGAAGTTACAAAACTGGGTGATCATGTTTTGGAGGCAATGATTCTCCAAGGAAGTACGCAGGTGAATTAGTACTCATCCCACGAATGATCGTAACACCATCGATCCTGGGTTGTCGTTTAAGTTTCAACGAAGGCAATTTCTGAATATTCTGTCGTATGCAATGAAAATTAATAAAAGTCAAGGCTAATCCCTATCCCACGTTGGACTTTTCTTGAGAAAATCTATTTTCAGTCATGGTCAACTGCATGTTGCAATATCAAGGGTGACCAATAGAAAAGGTTTAAGAATATTGATTTGTGATGAGGTAAATAGAAGTAGAAAAAAACTATGAATGTTTTGTACGAGGAAGTATTTCATAATTTGTAAATTATAAATTTCTTATTAATAAAGTTTTGCTAAGCATGTTCTATATAATGTTTAATTCTTCAATTTCTTATATTTATTATTTTAATCTTTATCTTATTCTACTTTTGTTTAAATTAGTATAACCACTTATTTATTATATTATGAATATTAAAATAATATTAAATATTTGATAAACTAAACTTTAAAATTATCCCCCCGTGCGTCGCATGGGTGTAATACTAGTCATTCTAAAATCATTAGAATGTCCATATATAAAAATCAGTCCATGTATTTACACAAAAAATAACCTTTTTTAATTACTATTGTTATATAAATATTTTTCTAATAAAACATTGAAGAGTTCTAACAAACAAATCTGATAAAATAACATAATCAAAATTTTATATCTCCATCTCAGCGTTCAAGTTCTATCTTCCAACGATTACCTTTCTAAGTTTTTTTCGAACAAAAAATTCTAGATCAAAACTTAAAATATTAGATGGATAGAAAAATGAAAACTAATGGCTGGATCTAGAAATTTTATTTTGGTCTAAGGATGAGAATATAAAAGATAAAAGAACTTACCAAAACTAAGCCCTCACCGGCCATGTTCAAGCCATTGGTTGAAGCTAATACATCATTGATAGGGCAGTATTGGTCAGATCTGTATCAAGGTAGACCTGAATTTAGGAATAAAAGCAGACCTGGTTGCTTGGGCAGGAAAAGGTAAATGGGGACCATGTGTCAGAATTAGTTACCTGGATGATCCTTAATTTGCGGGCCTGGTTCCCGAGATCCCGGAGAAGGGTCCCCACTGGGGAAATCTTAGATATTCTAAGTCAGACCTGACTTGGAGAAGAGTTGGCCACTTCAGATAAGGAAATTGGACTACCCATTTGAGAAGTGCTCTTGGCAGGGCAATCTTGAGAATAATAAAGCAGAGCTGGTTCGGTCAGACCTGGCCTCCCGCTTACTTGAGAAGGAACAAGTGGGGCCACTTGTTAAGAATCTGTTCCCCAAAATGGCCCATGATTCGCGGCACGTGCTCCTGGGATCCCGGCTGGGGTCCCCATAAGGAGAAGCTATAAATATCTCAGCTGGGGGATAGAGAGAGGTATGGTTTTTCTTAAGCATCCCTTATTATTTTCTGGAATACACCTTAACGCTTACTGACTTAATCATCTGAGAGGTTTCCACCGGAAAAATCCCGGTGGTCCTTTCTAACTCTTGTTTGTGGTGCAGATCAGGAAGGTGTTCAAGATTCTAGGTGTTCTCGACGTTGTTCACTTTTTGGGTTGAAACAATTGGCGCCGTCTGTGGAAAAATCTGGGCTAAGACGTGAGCTCCTTTTTTCCATGGCTTCCGAAGGGTTACGCAGAAATTTGGTTGGAGAGCTTGGCGGAACCCCCAAATCCGCCATGCCATGGGGCATGCTGCAGACAATAGAAACGTCAACGTCGAGACCTGCGGATGCAGAGCCGTGAACTGCGGCTAGGCCGGGTACTGTTCCGCCTCCCTTTGGCAAAGCAACGCCTGCCGTGGGAGGATGGCTCAATGATACCCTTCTCTGGCAACTGTCTGATCTCATCGACAAAGCAGTGGAAACAGCTGTAGAGAAAAAATTCGCAGAAATGTCAACACCGCCATCTGGCGAACGGCCGGATCGGACGGTCCCGGGGGCGGATACTGAGCCGCTGCGCAACCATCGGGTGGAGCGGGCGCCTCCTCAGGATAGAGATGAGCATTTCTCTACTTCCGATGGTGAAACCTCAAGTCAGACCAATCCGAGTCTGATGGAACTGATGCAGAGCTTGCAAAAAGAGGTGAGGGAGTTTAAGAGGAAAATGGCGACTGGCGGTGTGATTCCGGCGAGAAGAGGTACGCCGTTTACTGAGGAAGTCATGCGAGATGATGTGTCGGCTTCATATCGCTCTCTAGGCTTCGAGTTCAATGGAACCACGGACCCGTGGGACCATCTCAGTCGCTTTGAGATTGCGGCAGCCCTGCACAAATTTTTAGACGCCGTTATGTACCGGGTCTTCCCAATGACTTTTACCAAATCAGCACAGCTCTTTTTTAGCCAGTTGCCGCCTCGTTCTATTAGTAATTTTGAAGAGTTTAGTTCGGCTTTCCTGCACCAGTTTACAAGCTGCAGGAAGTACTAGAAGATGCCTCTGGAATTGTTTAGCCTTAAGCAGAAGGAAGGAGAGAGTCTTCGCGCTTATATTAGTCGTTTCACTAATGCTAAACTGGAGGTACCTTCCGCGTCGGAGGAGCTGTTGGTGAATGCTCTGGCGCAGGGCTTGAGAAGAGGTGAATTCTTCCAATCGCTGGTTGTCAAGCCTGCTCTAAAGTTTGGCGAGCTCTTGGAACGGGCTGAGAAATATTTTCATTTGGAAGAGGCATTGAGGATTAAGGATGAAGGGGAAAAGAGAAAAGAGAGAAGTGACCGAGAAGAAAGAGGAGCCGTTAAAAAGCTGCGGCCAGACCTGTCTGGAGGGAGACCTCGCTTTGATAAATATACTCCATTAGCAAACCCACAGGGGGAGATCCTGCAGGCAATAGAAAAGCATCCAGACCTGAAATGGCCAAAAACCTACTCACAGAGGCCTAAGAGGGAAAGGTCTGATCGCTTTTGACGCTTCCACAACGAATACGGGCATGATACCGATCAATGTACCCTTCTGAAGGACGAATTGGAAAGGATGGTCCAGGCTGGACACCTGAAATAGTATGTCCGCTAGAAAAGAGATGAAATTAGATCTGGCAACAAAAGTTATGACCACTTCTCGCAAGTGAAGGGGGACCGAGTGGGTGCCCAGGACAAGGTGTGGACTGGACTGAGGAGATCTGACCAGGCTCAGGTTGTACATGGGGAAATACAAATGATAACTGGGGGTGAGTTGGACGAGCACTCCAGGAGAGCCCAGCACAGCTACGTCCGAGCTGCCAGGGATTTAGTACGGACGTCTCGGGAGGTTGGACAATTGGCGTCGGCGCCAAATATTTGCTTTGGTTCAGAAGACTGTGACGGTATTCTGGCCCCGCATATGGACGCTTTGGTCATAACGGCCACAATTGCCAACTACAACGTGCGGAGAATTTTCGTGGACACAGGAAGCTCTGCGGACATATTGTTTTATGACTGTTTTCGACAATTAAAATTGAATGTAGAACTCGAGGAGGTGACAACTTCGCTGGTTGGGTTTGCAGGGGGTGCCCAGAAACCCTTGGGCGCAGTGAAGCTTTTGGGTAACGCTGGGGGAGGAACCCTATAGGGTAACCAGAGCAGTACGTTTCTTGGTAGTGGATGCCCCATCTTCCTATAACGTGATGCTCGGTCGGCCATCCTTGAGCCAGTTCCAGGCTGTTATATCTGTCTTCCACATGAAAATGAAATTCCCGGCAGAGACAGAACGGGAGAAGTCAGAGGTGACCAATATGCTTCGCGGCAAACATATGTTGAATGCATCAAGAGAAATGCTGAGGATGAAAGGTAGAGCAAGAGAGCTAGAATAGAGCCGCCAAAAACAGATCTGTCCGGGAGAGAGGGGATGAGAGTCGGGTGCTTCGGGTAGGAACGACTCTCAGCTCGGGAGTTTTGACAGATCTGGTGGCACTGTTGAGAAACAGTTCTGACGTATTTGCCTGGTCCCCTCAAGACTTGATAGGGATTGATCCAGAGGTGGCAGAGCACCACCTAAACATCAGCTCGGATGCGAGGCCGGTAAAACAGAAGAAGCACAATTTCAGGCCGGAGAAGGAGGCCATCATAGAGGCTGAGGTAGAAAAATTGCTCAAAGCCAAGCATATCCAGGAAATACAATTCCCGGAATGGCTTACCAACGCTGTCTTAGTTCCAAAAACTCAGGATGATTGGCGCATGTGTATCGACTTTAGAGATCTCAACCGTGCTTGCCCGAAGGATCATTACCCCTTGCCTAGAATAGACCAGCTTGTCGATTCTACCAGGATGTGAGCTCTTGAGCATGATGGATGCATCCCAAGGGTATCACCAGATCAGATTAGCAAAGGATGATTGGAAGTGGGTCAGTTTTATTACCCCGAAGGGAACGTATTGCTATGTGGTGATGCCTTTTTGTTTGAAGAATGCAGGGGCTACTTATCAGCGCTTGGTTGATAAAATGTTTAAAAACCAACTCGGGCGAAATATGGAAGTTTACGTTGATGACATGTTGGTTAAAAGCATAGAAGCAGCGTCGCATGTGGAAGACCTGCGTGAGACCTTTGCCACCCTGAGACGTTACAAGATGAAGCTTAACCCCAAGAAATGCGCATTCGGGGTTAGAGCTGGTAAACCTTTGGGTTACATGGTCACAGAGAAGGGTATTGAGGCAAACCCAGAGAAGGTCAGAGCAATTATGGAAATGCAGGCGCCTAGGAACGTAAAAGAAATGCAGTACTTAGCCGGGCGAATTAATGCCCTAAGTAGATTTGTTTCCAGGTCTGCCGAGAAAAGCTTGCCATTTTTTCAAGCTCTAAGGAAGAAGGTAAAATTCCAATGGAATGATGAGTGCGAAGAGGCATTCAAATTGTTGAAGGAGCATTTGGCCAATATGACTCTGCTGGCGAAGCCTGTCCAAGGAGAGCCATTGATCCTATACTTGTCTGTAGGAGAGCACGCGGTCAGCTCTGTTTTAATCAGAGAGGAAGGTAAAATACAGAGACCGGTATACTTCTGGAGCAAGGTCTTGCATGCAGCAGAGACCAGATACGTCGAGGTAGAGAAGGCGATGCTGGCGTTGATCGGGACTGCTCGTAAGTTACGGCCGTATTTTCTTTCTCATGGAATAATCGTGCGAACTAACCTCCCGTTGAAGGCTATAATGGACAAACCCAAGGCATTTGGGCGGTTAGTCAAGTGGATAATAGAGCTCAGCGAGTTTGACGTTACATTTGAGGTGAGGACAGCAATAAAAGCCCAGGCCTTAGCTAATTTTATGCAGGAAATGGCTGGTCCTCCAGGAGCACTGAAAGAATGGACCATCTTTACAGACGGATCGGTCTGCAATCAGGGCTGTGGAGCCGGAATCGTTCTGATAGATCCGGCTGGTGTGTTGACCGAGTTTGCTGTACGCTTGAATCATGCACTTTCTAATAATGCTGCTGAATACGAGGCCCTCTTGCATGGAATCAAAATGGCAAAAGACCTAGGAGCAGAGATGGTATGTGCCAGGGTGGATTCTCAGCTGGTTTATACACATATCAGTGGTGAATTTGAAACAAGGGAGGAGAACATGCAGAAGTATCTGGTAAAATTTAGAGAGTTGGTTAAGGGCATGAAGAGCTATACAGTACTACAAATTTCTCGGGAAGAGAATGACAGAGCTGATTACTTAGCAAGGTTAGCCAGCTCGGCCATAGGTTATGACAAGAGGACGATAATGTTACTCGGAGTAGAAGCGGAGTTCGGTGCTGAACAGGTCTGTTCGGTGTATGCGGTTGATGATTGGCATTCCCCTATTACAGCTTATTTGCAACATGAAGAGCTGTCGGAGGATCAAAGAGAAAGAGCTAAGGTAAAAATCAGATCCGCCCGTTTTTGTTTGATCGGAGGGGTTCTATTCCGGCGCGGGTTTGGAAGACCTTTGTTGCGATGCCTAGGCTCGGAGGAGGGCGCCCAAATCCTTAGAGAAGTCCATGAGGGGTGTTGTGGCAATCACATGGGAGCCAGAGCTCTGGCTAGCAAAGTATTAAGAGCTGGCTACTTCTGGCCTTGTCTGAGAAAAGAGGCGGAGGCCTTTGTTAGAAAATGTGAAAAGTGCCAGAAGATGGCCCCGTTGATCCACCAACCAGCGGAGGAGTTAATAACTATGAGTTACCCATTCCCCTTCGCCAAATGGGGGATTGATCTAGTCGGCCCATTCCCGATGGCCCGGCCCAAAAAAGGTTTTTAATTGTAGCCATAGATTACTTTAGTAAATGGGTCGAGGCAGAGGCCCTCGTCAGGATAACGGAGGAGGCAGTGATGGGATTCATTTGGAAGAATGTGGTCTGTCGCTTTGGCGTGCCAAGGATATTAATATCGGATAATGGAACCCAATTTATGGGAGCCAAGATAAAAGCCTAGTGTGTCAAGATGAATATCCGACAACATTTCACGTCTGTATATCATCCGCAAGTGAATGGTCAAGTCGAGGTAACTAACCGCATTAACATCCAAGGGCTTAAGTCACGCTTGGAAAGGTCTGGAGGCAAATGGGTTGAAGAGCTGAGTGCAGTACTTTGGGCGTATCGCACAAATCCAAAGGAAAGTACAGGTGATACCCCCTTTAGCCTTGTGTACGGCATGGACGCTGTGGTACCTGCAGAGGTTAGCCTAGAAACACACCGGATCTAGAATTTCAATGAAGAGCAGAATGAGCTATTAAAGTAAGACGCTTTAGATTTGATTGAGGAAAAAAGAGAACAGGTTGTTGTAAGAATGGAGCATATCAGGGGGAGAGTAAAAGTCGCATATGACAAAACCGTGATCAAGAGGCAATTCCGAGTAGGAGATCTGGTCTTAAGAAGAGCTGACCTGGGAAAGACAAAAAGAAAGTTGGAGGCATCTTGGCAAGGGGCGCTTCGAGTCATTCAGACCTTAACAGGAGGCGCTTACAAACTAGAAGAGCTGGATGGCACAGAAATCCCCCGTGCCTGGAATATTGTTAATCTGCAAAAGTTTTATACATAATTGTAATCTTTAACGTTTGTTTATTTATGCAATGAAAACTGCAGGATTATCTTCGTCAGATTACTAATGTGTTTACCATCAAGGCAGAATTGGCCAAAGGCAGATGCCCATAATATCGGCAGATCTGCCTGTCAGCTTGAGTTAACATTTGTTGAAAATGGATTCCTATAATTTTTCTGACCAGATTACCGGTAAAATCATTACGCCAGAATGGATCCCAGAAGTAATTATTAGCAAAGTGTTACCTTTTATTTCAGATTGTTAATTGGAAAGACGCTTACAAAGAGAGAATACAGAAATATAAGGCGATATTTTCAAAGAGAATTGCATTGATAATCGCAAGGTACAAATTACAAACGTAGGAAAACAGCAGAATAAAAATTAGGCCTTAAGATGGAGGTACAGAGGCAAGAAGTCGACGGAGTTGCTGGATCCTTTCCTCATATTCCAGAAGGCGGACACAAAATCGATCTTGTATGTCCACGGCGATGTCCCAGTTGGTGTACAAGTTAGAATTCTCCTCTTTTAGTTCACGAATGAGTCGCTGAAGTCGATGCCGTTCATGACGATATTTCAGTTTTCTCTCAGTCAATTTTTCCACGCGATCCTGCAACTGAAAAATTTCTGCACGAAGTTGATCCCTTTCATGGAGCAGTCGGATATGCTCCTCGGTGGGAACATGGTTGGAAGACGAGGATGATGCCATTATAAGGGGACAATAAATGAAGGAATAGGTGCCAGTATATATAGGAAATAAAAGGGCGGGAAGTTACATTAAGTTGGCGCGCAAAAAGCTCAGATGGGTGATTTCCTCGATTTGCAAAACCCTAAAATCCTGGCCTGAAGGCCAAAGACGACATATTCAGCCAGACCTGGCTAAGCAGATGCTTTAAAATTTTACCTGACCTGATTGTCAGTTTAAAGCTAGGACTGGCTAAGGACGGATGTCCTGAAATTTTGCCCGACCTGATTGTCGGTTAAGCCAGGATTGGCTAAGGACGGATGTCCTGAAATTTTGCCCGACCTGATTGTCGGTTAGGCCAGGATTGGCTAAGGATGGATGTCCTGAGATTTTGCCCGACCTGATTGTCGGTTAGGCCAGGATTGGCTAAGGACGGATGTCCTGAAATTTTGCCCGACCTGATTGTCGGTTAGGCCAGGATTGGCTAAGGACGGATGTCCTCAATTTTGCCTGACCTGATTATAAGTGCAGGTTAACATAGGCTAAAGGCGGACACCTCGATTCGCCTGACCGGGTAGTCAGCATCAGCTCAGGCTAACTAGAAGATACACGCATTGATTTTCGAACCCACAAGGGTTTTTTGCTGTGCATATGTGCCTGACCTATTTGTCAGCTAAAATATACGAATGCGCTGGACCTGGTTAAGGTATGAAGCCTTAGGAGGTAAATGCTTAATTGGTAACACGAATGAATGCAGGAATTAACAGATTAACAGATTATTTGAGCAGTATTGAGAAAGAACTCATGACATTTATATATTATTGCACAAATATAAAAATACCGGTTGCCCACACCTTTCAGAAAAGGTTGGCAACTTTGATTACATGAGATTGCAGGAAACAGTTAAAATAAAGCTAAGGCGTTTAGCTATGAGAAGATCTCCGATCTGAAGACAGAGCTCGACGAACTCGCCAGAGCTCACGCTCCGTTTCGTGCAGGCGACGGCGATATTTGTCAGAACGATCGGCAAGCGTTGGAACTTCACCGGCAGCGGCGGTCAGGCGACCTACCGATTCGGCCAGGTCCGCCTTCTCCTCTTGGAGTTTTCGGTTAACTTGCCGGAGCTCAGCCCACTCCCTTTTGTAAAAATGTTTTTTCTGACGTATCCTCTCCAAAAGGAGGTAGAGGTAGCCGATCTTCTCTTTGAGGGAAGTGATCTGATCGGAGAGCTTGAACTTGTCAACGACGAGGGAGATGTTCTTGCACCTCACTGCATCGAGTTCGTTAATAAGGGGAGAGGATGCCATGACAGAAAATTACAGAGAAAATTGCAAAAGAAAAATAGTGAAGACATGCACGTATTTAAATGAATGAAAGCGCGTGTAAAAGGAGTCAAAAAGTACTAGGGTTTCCGTAAAATCAGGAAACCCTAAAAGATCAAGATTCGCAACAAGACAAAAGTATTAATTATCATTGAACATAAAATATTCGGGTTCAAATTTAATCTTCAGAACAGACAAAAACACACCAGCCACTCAGGCATCCTACAGGTCTGTCTTCGAAAAAAAAGAGAGGGGGGCCTAAGTGTCCACTTCCATGTCCGCATTTAGCTCTAACCTCAGTTGGTCCACGACGCCCTCGGATAACCCTCCCGGAGAGGCCCCACCTGGTAACACACCCAGACCTGCAAAGGTGGCGTGATCACAGCGAGAGTCAGGTCTGGCTGAGGTGCACAGATCTCAGAAGGATAAAGAATAGAGTGGACATGCTCAGCAAATTCCACGGGCCCAACTGTGTCAAGGCGGTCCAGGGCAGGATCATAGGAGAAGGAGGTCGGCTCGGGCGCAGTTTTCAGGACAATGCTCCGATCAAAGGCGATATCTGGGTTAGCCTGGGCCCACTTGGATTGCTCATCCAGAGCAAAATGATAGTAGTCCACCGCCTCAGGAAAGAGCAAGGCGTACAGAGCTTTGGATCCAAGGAAAGCTTTTTTCGTCTCTTCCCGGGCATTCTGGACTAAGCTAAGCCCTCTCTCAGAATTCAAAAACTCTGCCTCCCATTCTTTCTTGGCTTTAGCTAAAGCCTCATCCGCCAGGCTCCTTGTCTCCGCTATGGCCTCATCTCTGGCCTCAGATCGGGCTACTTCAAGCATTTTTTTTTTTAGCTTTTTTCATCTTTTCCATCTCTTCTCTCACCTTCTTGGTCTCCTTGACCTTCTCCTTGGCCAGGGCTCGGAAGCACAGCATTTTCTCATTAAGGGTCTTGACCTCCTTAGTGAGATTGGGCTGGGCCAAAGACCCGGTTGCCCTGATAGCCATAAGGGCTCTCTTGGCTTCAGTCTGGATGTAAGAAGATAAGAGTTAAAAAAAAAAAAAGAAGAAGAATATAGGAAAAGAGTTGGAGACTTACCCGAGCTTCATCCTGGCACCAGGACTCTAGCAATTCTCGTTCGCTCAGCTGTTCCAGAATGCGCATATCCTCGGGGGCGCATTGCCCACTTACGTGGCAGACGGCCACATCACCTGAGCAGTTCAGGACTGGGGTCCTGCGGGGAGGGCCTGAGCTGTGGGTCACCGGGATTGCCGGAGCGGCAGCTGGAATCGCGGGATTTGATGAGATGACCACCCCTCTGCCCCGACCGGAATGAGGTTTCTTAGTCAGGGGAGCATTATCTTCCTCGGAGTCAGACACGACGTGCCTGGAAGGGCGAGGACGTGACAGAGGCACGGAGGGAGGAGGATTCTGGACGGGGAGTGCAGGAAGAGGCCCTGATTCCTGAACTGAAGGCTCTGGAATAAACTCCTTGCCTTTTCTGCTCGCTTCCTCGATCATCTGGCGCATCATCTTCTCTGAAAAATTAAAACAGATAAGACTCATAAAATTCGATATGATATGGCCAGACCTGATTTCACTAAACGGGAGGTTCTTTACCTATCTCCTCAGACAAAGGGCCTATCTCACAGGTTTCATTAAAAAAGTCCAAAACATGGGGGAGGAGGAGTTCATTGGCATTAACGGGATTGTCATTTAAAGTAGAAATGAGCCTTTGGATTCGAGGAGGTCTGCCTACTGCAGTCAGGTGTGGATAGACAGGCAGTTTCTCTATAGGCTTGGGGTCAAAGCCCCAATCACCATCGCAGTAAATAAAAAAGAATTTTTTCCTCCAGGCCTTGTGGGAGGTGGGAAGCTTGTGTATGAATTGGACCCCAGGTCTGGCTGTGAGGTAAAAACAGCCCGGGAAAGCGCTCTTCGCTTGGAAGAGCTGATAAAAGGTAATAGCTGTCAGGTCCTGACCAACATATCGCATGGCCAGGTTGTAGCATACCATAATCTTGAAGGAATTGAGGGTAAACTGGAAGATAGGGATTTTGTATATCTGGGCAATCTCCAGCATCAGGGGGTTCACCAGCAAACGTAAACCTGCCTGGAACTGGTCAACATAAAAGGGTAACCAGCCCTCTGGTGCCTGACAGGCTAAGATACAGGCCGGCGGACAAAGGAGATCAAAAGGGTCGGCAATCTTGTGCTTATACCTAATTTCCTCTACGGTTTTCTCACTAAGAATAGAGGTTATCGGTGGATGTCTAGGGTCCACCGGAGGATATTCTAAGCTTGAAAAGTCGGAATGAGCGGATCCCGCTTCCTGAGAGGTGGAAGGTGGGGAAGTCGCCGCCGCCTCAATGGCAGCCAATGATAGAGATGAAGAGGCGTTCGCCGCCTCTGGAGCGATGGATTGAAGTGGCAGAGGAGTTTCCGCCGCCCCCGGAGGGTTAGGTACCGACGAAGAAGGAGCCGCCGTCACCCCTGGGACAGCTCTGCTACAGGAGATGACATTAAAGAAAGTGCGAAATTGAAAGGTTGAAGAGAGTACCTGGTTTATGGAGATCACCGGAAAAATAGAATTTGAGAATGAGTTTGGGAAATTGCTGGAACGCTGGAAGAGAGAGAGAGCTCGAGAAATTGGGAAAATAAGGAAATGCGAAAAGTGAGAGGAAGAAAAGGAAAGCGGGAATAAGAAGGCAAAAAGGATAAATTTGAAATACGAAAACCAAGAAAGGTGGGATTTGATGGGATTTGCGCATTTAATGCGGACAGGTGAACAGTCCCCTAGGAAGTGAGTTGGAACGGTTAGGACTCTAGACTAGGGCTGACGAGGCAGTACTTGGAAGGACGTGGTGGTACAACAACCGTTTGGGAACGTGCGACGCCACTAAATGACAATAATTAGTCCTGGTAGTTTAACGTATCCCTTGGGATCCGTACCAGTACGAGAAGAACTAAAAGGCGTGGAACCTCATTTATTACCAAGGGCCCGTGGGTCCTACAGCTCTACCTTGACCCTTTTTGGGGGGGAGGAGTTGATAGGGCAGTATTGGTCAGATCTGTATCAAGGTAGACCTGAATTTAGGAATAAAAGCAGACCTGGTTGCTTGGGCAGGAAAAGGTAAATGGGGACCATGTGTCAGAATTAGTTACCTGGATGATCCTTAATTTGCGGGCCTTGTTCCCGAGATCCCGGAGAAGGGTCCCCACTTGGGAAATCTTAGATATTCTAAGTCAGACCTGACTTGGAGAAGAGTTGGCCACTTCAGATAAGGAAATTGGACTACCCATTTGAGAAGTGCTCTTGGCAGGGCAATCTTAAGAATAATAAAGCAGAGCTGGTTTGGTCAGACCTGGCCTCCCGCTTACTTGAGAAGGAACAAGTGGGGCCACTTGTTCAGAATCTGTTCCCCAAAACGGCCCATGATTCGCGGCACGTGCTCCTGGGATCCCGGCTGGGGTCCCCATAAGGAGAAGCTATAAATATCTCAGCTGGGGGATAGAGAGAGGTATGGTTTTTCTTAAGCATCCCTTATTTTCTGGAATACAACTCAACGCTTACTGACTTAAGTATCGGAGAGGTTTCCACCGGAAAACTCCTGGTGGTCCTTTCTAACTCTTGTTTGTGGTGCAGATCAGGAAGGTGTTCGAGATTCTAGGTGTTCTCGACGTTGTTCACTTTTTGGGTTGAAACAATCATCACAACAACCAACATTTTATTTTAAAAAAAGAATTAAAAAATAAGGGATCTGATATACCAATATTAAAAAACAGTAATGAAACCAAACTTAGGAATCAAAAATTCAAACAATGGTGGTTCGAGATCTGCACTGAGACAAAAAAGGAAGAAGAATTGCTACTGACCGTAATTTGGAAAATAGATTGATACTAAATTTTTGTAAATCATCTTTGAACAACTGTCTGGCGCAGCGAAAATGAGATGAAAGGTAAATTCTAGGGTTAGTGAATGAGATCATCAAATTTAAAAGGAAAAAAACAACATGAATCTACAATCAATCTATGAAAACTCGAGAAATAAGAATATACGTAAACTAAAATAAGTCTCAGATGAAAGGGAGATAGAAGAGTGCGGCGGCCAAGAGATTTAGGGTGAGACTAACCAAACCCTAGTTTTTTTTTTTAATAAAATGAGAAAAATTAACATTTTATAATAATGGAAAAAAACCTAAAAAATGAAGTATTTTAACACATTTCATCAAAAAGTTGACACATCAAATTTTCAAGATACCAGAAGATGACACATGGAATTTTAATGAACCGAAAGTTAACACATAAGCCATTTGTCAACGGTATTAATAAATATGGTGGATTAAAATATGAGAATTAAATTACAAATGGGTACATCAGTAATTTATGAAATAAACCATATGAAGAATTAGTGAATTAAATAATTACGTGCAACCTAAAAATAATAAATCTAAAGTATGTAAAATAATTAAATAAAAGATTGGGGAAATCTGAGATTATATAAAAATTGAAGAAGAAAAGCCGCATTTAAGCAAGCATTGATAAGAAAATCATAAAAATGTAACATTTATAAAAAAAACTATCAAATTCAAAAAGTGAATATCAAATACAAAACATAAAAAATGCTGAGTTTTGAGTTTTGAAAACTACCCTATAAACTATATTATTAATATGTGGATGTTGAGAAATAATATTTATCAACTTCAAAAACTGAATTATTAATCCAAAGAAAAAAAAATACTATTCACTTTAAATTTTGCAAAAATCCATTGTAAACCACATTAATTGTTTTATTTTTGATTTTTCATTGAAGTAAATAATCTTGAACCATTTTAGAATCTTGATTCTTATTAATACAATATGAAATTGATATGTGTATTACACAAGAGTTATAAGAATATACTTTTTATATTTTGTTAGTTATAATAATTAAAATATGAGAATTAAAATACAAAATGAATTATGCAAATTGATATGGATTTGATTAAGAAATCCGATTATTGGAACATTTTAAGGGAGAATTCGATATTCTCTTAAATCATGGCGTAGATTATTCATTTATTAGAATTATGATACTAAATATATTTCCTTAACTCTAACTGACCTCCATTAATTCAATTAGATTGATTTGGGTTTGATCATGAAGTCCTATTATGAGAATATTTAAGGGAGAATTGATATCCTACTAAATTATGGTGAAGTCCTATTATAAAAGTATTTAAGGGAGAATTGATATTCTACTAAATTATGGTGTAGATTATTCATTTATTTGAATTATGATACTATTTATATTTTTACTTTTTAGATTGCAATATATATGTGAAATTAAGTTATTGGTCAACATTAAACTCTCTCTCTATATATATATGTGTGTGTGTGTTAGTAGTTAAAGATTTGATATATAAACTAATTTTTACAGTTGGATTTAATTTAGGGAGTTAATTGAATTTCGAGATTGTTATGTTAATAAATTATGCTTATTAGCACGCAGACTATGAACATTCATATATTACCGATATTACTGAATTAATGCAAATAAAGAAAAATTTGCTCAATTCCAATATTTATGGATTTAACTTCTAAATATCTTATATAGGTCTAAGAGTAAAAATTATTTTTCTTAATATTATAATATAAAAATTAATTATCTAAATATATAGTATATGTTAAAAGTTGATAACCAATCTTCTTCTTGTAAGCTAAAGGTGAGTTATTTCTTTCTGCTTCTAATCACTCTCTAAAATATTTGTTTTAGTGGCTCATAAACTAAAAGTTGAGAATATTTTTAGGGAGTATATCAATTACCATTATCTTTGATTTATCGAAACATGGCAAGTTCATATTTCTTAACTCTAACTGAACTTCATTAATTCATTTAGATTGATTTGGATTTGACTATGAAATCCGATTATTAGAACATAAGAATTTGATATCCTATTAAATTATGGTGTAGATTATTCTTTTATTTGAATTATTATACTAAATATATTTTTCCTTTTTAGATTGCAATCTCTATGTCAAATTATGTTACTAATTAAAGATTTGATATATAAGAGTTAATTGAATTTCGATATTGGTATGTTAATTAATTATGCTTATTAGCACATAGACTATGAACATTCATACGATCAATTGTACTAAATTAACGCAAATAAGGAAAAAAAATAGCTCAATTCAATATTTACGGATTTAACTTCTAAGTTTCTTAATATACTAAAAGTAAAAACACACAATAATGTTTATATCAATACATAAAGGATAAAAGAAAACCATCAAAATGATAATTCGATAGATATCAATCTTAATTGACGAAGAAAATGGCGGAATTCAATGATTAAGAGTTGGAAAACAATTCCTGGGGTGTTGTTAATGGAATTCAATAATAATAACAATAACACCGTGGAGAGATCAAATTGTGTAAAAGGCATTTCACCACCTGTCAATTGAAATTGTTCTCAATGCACCAAATTATTGACAACTTATATAGRGARAGAAAGGTGAAGAACTCAATCTGCAAATAAAAACAAGTCTGTTTTAATCATCAAAACCATCTACAGAATGACAAGCAGTAACAGGGAGAAATTAAAAAAATGAGAGAGAAGAATTAAAAAAAATGGATATGTCAAAGTATTTGGATACATACATTCGAATAGAATTGATTTTGTATAAGAAGATATTTGGTGTTCATCATATATATCAAATATTCATATGAACTCAATATACATGAATTTCAGAAATAAAAATTTCGATCCTTTTCTCTTTAAAGTACCTTTTTCTAAGAAGAATGTAGAGAGAGAGCAAAATCCAAAACCATAGCTTTTCAAGTAAGAGAAAGAAATGGAAAAAAAGCTATTTTTTAGGGAAAAAACTAAAAAAGGAAGCTTTTGCAGAGAAATGATCAGAGAATGACACATCATATTTTGAAGTCACCAGACGATGACACATGTTATTAAGATGAACCACAAATTGACACATCAGCCATGTGTGAATAGAATTAACAAATAAATAGGTGGATCCTACTTACATCGAATTACATACTACACCTGTTAACCCTATCAAATATCTATACAAATTGACAAGTCACATGTAACCCATGATTAAAGGGTTTTTTATTTCTAGTTAGTCAAGGAGATGATAAGGTTATAGTTTGAAGGTCACTCGTACATCAACCAGACTAAGTCATGTTTGAGGGTCCCTTCAAATAATCTTTCATCAAACCATTCAACCCTCTTACTTAACCACACGAAGTCAAGCAACCCTTTCATTCAATACTCACCAAGCACATCCATATCCAACACTAGAGGAATCCATTTAAGCAACAATAGTATCCCATCAAATTATATACTGGATCCACAAATCTCGGTAACCCATTCGAGAGGGACTAGCTAATAGCGTAAATCTAAGAGGTGTGGGTATCACCCTGATGCGGATGCGCATGTTGACTCCAACGAATCGGTGATTGACGAGGAACATGATAGGTTAAAATGCCTTAAATAAGAGGATTCCAGTCTACACGAGCTTGATCAAAATGTCGTTGATCTTAATCAGACCACGCTTGCAGATGGGGACTGGAACAACTATTTCCTTGCGTCCTATACTCGGTTACCACCACCATTTCTACTGCCATTGCTGGTGTTTGTTTTTTGTTTCTCTTTATCCAAGGTATAGATTTTTAGTGGGTTGAATAAGATGATTCGGTATAGAAAATAAATTGTAATTGTGATTTAGAAAAATGTATATTAGGTTATTTTTTTTCCTTTTCGTGTTCCAAGTCTTATAAAATTTAATTTGTGATTTAATGGGAAACTAATATCTATGTGTATTATATAAAGATTTATGTTTAATTTTATGTACCATATGAAAAGTTATTCCTTAATAATAAGCTATCCATTTATAGGGTTTGGTAAATATGATTAAAATTTTATCGAGAGAGGTCTCTCCTTTCTTCATATTTGTTATGCATTCGCTACGTTAATTTAGTATCAGCACACAAGCTCACTACAAGAAAATTGACAAATGCTGACGATCAAAGAGCCGGCAGCATATTCCGACAACTTGCTGATGGGTTAACTATGTTGACGGCCCACCGACAGGTAGAGGTTGTTGGTGAAAAACTTGCCAGTGACCCATCAGAATTGTCTTAGTGCCATTTTTTGTTGACGGGATTTACTGACGGCCTCTACCTATCAGCAAAAACCCTATTCTTATATCCCTGCCCCCAACTCTATGTCATTGCAAGAAAAAAAAAAAAAAAAATAGCGGCCACAAGAGGGGAGAAGTGCTCGCCACCGCCACCGCCATAGCACCCGCCAGTGCCCGCCACCACCATAATTGCAGCACCTTTCAGAGCCCACCGCCACCACGCACCATCGAGCTTTGAAATCGAATGCGACCACCACCGTAGATCCAACACCAGCCGCCACAACTGCATAAACAAAACAATTTTTTTTATTTTGAGTCTTTAGTTTAAATATTTAATTAATTATTTAGATATATAATTATGGGTTTATTTAGAATATGTTGAATATTGTTGGTCTTA
>BMAC01000008.1:1039999-1066203 GCA_014905375.1 Phtheirospermum japonicum | reverse complement strand
AGCCTATTGTTTAGAAGGCATGAGTTGTGTAAGAAGCGTGTTATGAGCTTCAATTGTGTTTAAGTGGTTCGAGCAAAAGTCAGTTTGGATTTACGAGTTGGGAAATAGCCTAAGTTTAAAGGCTACGTTATGAGTGTTTAGTGAGGTTTTTATCTTTGAACGAGGTGAAGCGTATTGCTCCTTGATTAGAATAGGTTTGGTGAGTTATTGATCACGTTAGATCGTGAGTTAGCCACACGACTTATATACTCCATACCCGTCCAAAAAGTCTTACATTACAACCCGAAAAGACCTTTTCCGATTCTTTATTCGATAACACACCTAATTTGCGATTGAAAAGAGACTGATTTTTGGTGCTTGTTTATTGTGCTTGTATTTGTAAGATTTGAGCGTATACACATCCTATGCAGAAAATACTCGAGTGCTTGAGTGTACACCCCTATATATTTCCCTTTTGTGAGGATGCATGAATCCGATTTTGAAGCGACAATGTAATACGGGTGGAGTGTTTGAAGTTGCATTGCATGTACCTATATTTTCAAAATTATTTAAGTAGCATAGCACGACTCATTGCTTGGACTGATTTTTATTTCTTACTGTACTTTGAATCTATCATTCGTTCGAGGACGAACAAACCAATTAAGCGTGGGGTAGTTAATTAGCACATATTTGTCCTTATTTTCAGTAGTATTTTAGCTTGTTTTTCTATTTGTTTTTTGTATAAGTTGGATGATTTAAGCTTAATTTCATATTTTCATAGTTCCAGCTTATTTAAAGCTTTTTGACCTAGATTTATGTAAATAAGTGATTATTTGTGGTTTTTCACTTTACAACTAAGTAACCGGACGAGTTCAGCGCCTAATTAGATGAAGTTGATGTTCAATAAATAGAGAACGAGCTTTCCGGTGAACGAGTAGCAAAAAGATCGAGAAATTGAGGAAGACGCTCTGTGGCATCGACTGACGCGAGCGTCGACGCTCCGTTGATGCGAGCCATGATCCGCGTCAGTCGACACAAGGCCGACGCACCATCGACGCAACTTGCTGAAGCGTCGACTGAAGGAGCGTCAGTCGACGCACTGTCGACGCAACTTGCTGAAGCGTCGACTGAAGGAGCGTTAGTCGACGTACCATCGACGCAACTTGCTGAAGCGTCGATCCATGGCCGCGTCAGTTGACGCACCCACCCGGCCGATGCGCACACCCAGGAAGCAGCAACGCCGAGCGCTAGCATGCGTCAGTCGATGCACCGTCGACGTACCGTCCACGCGGCGGCCCAGAATCGGAATTTTAGGGTTTCTTATGCTCCAAGTTAAGGGAAATCTATATAAACCTCCATAAGTCCGTCCCAAAAGCATATACCTCTCACCCATACTCTGAATATTTGATCTTTTGTTTCGAGAACAACACCGTCCACATCCCTATAAGAACAATTGATCAAGATCGAAGATTCGAGGAACGCCAAGCTCCAACCGTCCGTTCGTGATTCGTTCTTCGACCGAGATCAACCACCTCTCCGGATTAGATGGAGAATTTACTTCGCTTTCTAGTTTAATAAGTACTCTAAACCCTTTATTCATTTTCGTAGTTTAATTTATGCAATTAAGTAGTTGTTTTTCAATTATTATTTTTGAATTGTTTCATGCTTAGAACCCTAGATACTTTTGGTATTAAATTCGTAATCTCAGTTTAATTAATGATTGGTTATCATTCTTGTTTAGTTAATTCATTTCGTTTACATCGCGTTCTAGATAATTGATGTTCGTTTATGTTAATTGATCTCGTTTAAGTTCTAGATTAATTTCTTTGGCTTACATGTTCTAGTTGCTGAATTAAAGTACCTATTCTTAATTATTGTTCATCTGTTTTAAATTTCTAGATAATCAAAACAATCAAAATCACCCAAATTTATGTGTTATTGTGTTGAACAAGCTATTTAAAATTTCGATTGTATGTTCCTCGAGAGACGACTCGAGTCAAGTTGCCAAACTACGCGCGACCCCGTTCTCTTTCGAGCAAGCTATTGATCTTTTGACAAATTTTCATAAGTAGGAAACACAAAAGCTTGAATCACTGCCCACGTCAAGATCCTCGCCAGCGCCTGATGCCAACATGCACGCCAACACCTGCGCCAGGCAGCGCCCGCACACTCGCACGCCAATGCCCTCACCTACCGACGCCTGCGCCAAGTCCCGCCCACGCCAAGACATGCTAACCCTCTAGTGCCTGCCCAGCAGCGCCCAGCTGTCAACGCCTGCCTGTCCATCTGCCGACGCCTGCTACCCAGCCCGTGCCAAGCCTAGGACAACCCCGCGCCAACTCGTGCCAAACCTCGTCAATGCCGAGCCAACCTACGCCAAACATCAAGGCAAGGTCATCTCGGGTCAACCTTGGTCAAACTCGGGAAATCCAAGCCTTTAAGGCTAATTTGACCCATTTATCCTTAGTTAATCCTAGTATAAATAGATATACTTCTCTCATTAATAATCATGGACTCTCCTCCCAACTCTTGCATGGGTTTGGGGACTTAATTTCTCCCTCTAGTTCTTAGATTTAATTTCAAACTTTTCCATGGGTTTGTAAGCTCAAGAAGAATTCAAGTCATCACTTGAATTTTATTTTGAATTGTAATTTCATTCAAGTTTGTGTTTTTCTTTTCTAGTTCAAATAAGTTTCCTTAGTTTTCTTCATTGTTCTTCACTTTATTGCTTGTTCTTCAATTTTTGCATTTTGCCTTAGCTCTTAGATTTGTTGTTAGATTTCTGATTTTATTTATGAAATCTGGGTGAGTTACACACCTTGATCATAGATCGAGTCCTTGATCATTTTTATTTTAAGTGTTTCATATGCTTTATTTTGGATTTTATTTTCATGCATGGTTTTATATTGTTTCTAGTTATTTTTCGAAAAGTTTTTAACTTTCACGTCAACTTTTATTGGTCTTTCTATTGGTTCTTCCGATTTTGTAGATTCGCATTATTTAAATTTATGATCATGCGTGCATAGTTGTACCTTAGGTTTTCATACTTGTACCTTGTTGTTTCTTTTCTTTTTATTGCTTATTTTGATTATAGCTTGCAAAATCAATATGGCACACGCATGAGGCATTCAAAATACTTGCTTTACTTTTCATAGATCATCATAGTTTCTCCTAGTTTTTTGTTTATTTTCGTTTTCACTTAATCTCTCAAGCTAAAAACCCATTGATCCCTACGAGCACTTGAATTCAGGTAATACCAAGCCATATGAACCTTTATCTATACTTCACCATTCAAAAAACCTTAAAACAAAATGGCACTATTGCGACTCGCCTTGGTTAAGGTTTTTGATTTGCTTGTAGTTTCTTTGTATTTTAGCTCCCTTTTGTATTTGACATTTTTATTGAGTGTATGCAATGTTGTAGAACTCTTGGGAATGATTTGTATCCTTACATTTTGAATCCCGAGCGATTAAGGAGTTTAAGACATTCCTTGGCTACTACTCAAAACATGGCGGATAATCTTCCAAATACTGGCCCGTTTCTTAATCCCAATGAGAAACCTCCACGGGTCCATGATCCTCAAAACTCTATTAATCCAGACCCCATTGTTCTTACCGATCCATCTACACCACTTGACAAACTCGGGCCTTTAAATACCAATCCCACGGTCCCACCCGATCATGCTTTAGGAAATCAAGGGAGTGGTACACGCCATGGGCCTACCCCAAGGTAACACACATATTTCCAATCCTTATGGAAATGGGTGTAACATTCCTAACATGGGAGGGCATGGTGTAAACCATGTTGGGAATGGGACGAATTATAACGGTTTTGACAACGTGGGAGGGGATGGTGCAAACCATTTTTTCAATGGTGTTAATAGCAATGGTCAACCCAACATGGGAGGGCATGGTGAAAACCAGGTTGGGTGTAGTGGCTTCATGGAATGAATAGCCCATGTGGAGGTTATGGTGCTCCCAATCCCTATCTGAATATGTATAATGGAAGCTTTTTTGGTCTCAGTGGGAATGTTGGTGGCCATAGCCCGAATCCCAGCCCGTATGGAGTTCCTCACGCTTATATTTTAAATCATGCTCTAAATGTGAGTTATAATTGTAATGGTGGAGGTCTGTGTTATGGAGGTACCGACAATAATGTTCACGATGGCACTCCCGACCTGTTTGCTTTGTTTGGAGGTTTGAGCCTTAATGCCTAAAATGCCCCTCCCATCTTCACCATGAGAGAAGATAGCAAAGCCTTTGTGGGGGCGACTATTTCATCTTGTGTATCCCTTCCTCTTGAGGTTATGGCTATTAATATAAGATTGCTTGATTTTGCTCAACTTCTAATATTTCATGGGTTTGCTAAAGAGGATGCTCTCTAATTCCTTCGGCAATTCTTGTGGAAAGTCTCGAGTTTTCACCGCCCGAATATGATGAGTTTATAGCATCTTCAACTCTGTTGTTTTTAGTATGCTCTTCAAGATAAAGCATTGTCGTGGTTTATGAGTATCTCTTCCAATTCAATTCATGCATGGGATGAGCTTTCGGCGTATTCTTGGATTATTATTATTCCGATGAAAAGACGGTCGAGTTGAGGATAAAGATTATCTCGTTTAAACAAATGAAAAATGAGCTATTTCACTCCACTTGGGCTCATTTCCAAGATCTTCTAATGAGTTGTCCACTCGTATGGCAAATGAACTATTACTCCAAACTTTTTATGAGGCGTTGGACCCACATTTYCCATACATGGTGGATACGTTGGCCGGTGGGAATATGAAGGATCAACCTCCTCAAGTGGTTCACAAGATTTTCACCACTCTAGCAAAAAATTCTCATCAGAAATCCTCTCGGGCGATGTTTTCTAGTGCTAATGAGGTGAGTGAAGCTTCTTCCCCTTGGAAGCTTGAGTTGGAAAAGAAACTGGTGGCTATGGAGGCTAAAATTGCTAAGTTGTCTAGTCCAAGCCCGGATCCGCTGCGTGCGTCGTGTGGAATAGTTGGTCATGATACCTTGTATTGTCCTTCAAATCCCTATTTCTACATGTCGATGTCTCAACTGGAGGAAGTATGTGGGGCTCAAGGGTATCAAGCGGGACCCAGTGTTGCTAAGCCGCCTTTCGCCTATCCGCCAAATTACAATCCTCCTTATCATTCAAGCAACCGCATGTATCAAAAATTTAGTTATGCCAATGCAAATAAAAGTGTTAATCCTCACGTGGGTCTGTCTCATCCACCGATTCCGGAGAATGCTACTACTCCACCTTCCGATCCGAATCTCTTGGCCATTATGCAACAAATGCAAGCATTTTATGTTACGTTCACTTCGTTCGATGCTAGGTTCAATGCTCTTAAGGCTACGTAAAATGGGTTGAACACTAAGATGCGGCAATTAGCAAGTGATGTAAATATGCTAAAACAAGCGAATGAGAAAGGAAAGTTGCCAAGCTAACCTTCGCAAGCTAATGCAGTCACGGTACTTGAAAGTGGTGGGGTGGTTGATAATAAGGTTGTCCTGCCGTCCGAGGAGGAGGTGATTTCTATCCCGAGTGTTGTTATTGTACCCGATTCTACTCACGTGGGTCCCACATTGGCAGTAGAACTTCCCGATAGCCTACACAAGTCTTCAAATCCCTACAAAGCACCAACTACTAAGACCCCCATGCCCTATCCATTCCAGCTACAAATTGCTACAAAGGATGACCAATTTCAAAAGCTCCATGATTTATTGTCCGACATATTAGACACCATCTGGAATTTGCCCGCTTACTCTAAGTTCTTAAAGGAGTTTTCTTCCAAAAAGCTTGAGAGCGCTATGAATGAGATATTTTATCCATCTAAGGAGGTAAGTGTGGTTTGTGACCCTTCTCTCTTAGCTCTTAAGAAGGCGAATTCTGGCTCGTTTTGTATTGATATCACACTCTTGAATGGAAAAGTCACTAATCGCATGATTGATTCTAGGGTGGGTGTTAATTTGATGCCATTTTCGATATACGAAAAATTGGAACTTCCTCCTTTACAAGAGACATGCATTTGCTTACAATTGGCCGATTGGTCAATTAGACACCTAAAGGGGGTGGTCAAGGATGTTCTTTTACAAGTCGGGGGGATTTTGGTTCCGGTAGATTTTGTGGTGTTAGATGTTGGTATGGTGAATAATGATAGAGCCAAACACACTATCTTGATAGGCCGCCCATTCATGGCTACAACTCAATGTTTGATAGACGTTGGAAAGAAAGTCTAACCTTGTCCGTAGCAGGTGAATCGAGCATATTTTCGTTGTCTAACTTATCATCTATTCCATATTGCATCTTTTATGCGGATTGCTTACATATTGACATGATTCAAGAGTTGGATGACCAAGTTTATATGAAGGAAGAGAGCAATGAGGAGGAGTTTGACCCGGGATTTGATGTTGAAAGTTGTTGTAAGGGAAATGACAATTCAATTATGTTTCGATGTGCCAAGGGATTGTGTAAGAAGGATTGTTTGTGTGTCATTGAGGGCAACGGCGAAATTTTAGAGGGGGAGATGGAGATTATTGATGATAGGTTGGAAATGAAACCCATTGAAAAGCTTGAAGATTATCTTCAGGGGTTTGGTGAATTGCTCGAATTAGTCCCTAATGAGGTCGAGAGGAGGCACAAGCCCGAGGTTAAGTCTCTCCCATCTCACCTCAAGTATGTCTATTTGGAAGAAGAGGAGAGCGAACCGATTATTAACATTCCCAATTTAAATCGAGACAAAGAGGAGAGGTTGATTGAAGTGCTCAAAGATCGTAAGTGTGCTATTAGTTGGAGTCTTGAAGATACGGGGCCCTATACAATTGAAGAAGTCAATCCAAGTGGGGCGGTGACCTTGATCGACCCTAAAATGCAAGAACAATCCCAAGTCAACGGCCATCGGATCAAGCCTTATCGTCATAGTTTTCTCTATCCACCATAAAGCAATCAGGGAGTTCGTCAAGCTAATGACGTAAAAGAAGTGCTTCTTGGGAGGCAGCCTATGTTCTTTTCATTTATTTATTTTATTTTTACATTTCTTTCTTTTTTACTTTCTTATTATATAATAATCCAAAAACATTCAAAAAATTTAAAATTTTAAAATAAAATTATGTTGTCTTTTGGTTTTTGTAGCTCTTGGTTTTGTTTTGAGTCATGTGAATATTTTCTTGTGTTTTTTGATTTTGTGTGATTTTGTTTTATAGAGTCTTGTTTTCCTGACTTCAACTTTGGTCGATTTGATAAGCTGGTAGCGTTCAGGGAGCCGGGAGAAACAAGCCATGCTCGGTTTTCGCTTGTATTGCTTGGATACTCAAGTGGACCCCACCAAGCTCGACCCAAAACTCGCTTGGTTAAGGAAGCTTCTATCTCACCCTCCTTTTTACTTGATTTTCATTAAAATGTCATGAGGGTATTGCACGGTTTAAGTGTGGGTTGGGTAGGTGGTTAGGGTTCGGGCTTCACAAAGCATGATTTATCTTTATTAACTCGAGCCTTGTGGAAGTGACGCATTCTTGGCGAAGTGACACTTACTAATTGCGTATTTATATGGTTGAGTCATTTTTGTGTCTTGTGTATGTTTTTTACATTGTTGAGCAATCACCACATGCCTATATATATATATATATATATACTCAATATTTCCTCGTGAAAAGATTGCAACGTTCTAAAATCTCTTTTGATTTTATCTTCCAAAACCCGGTGCAAACTAATGAGTAGCCTTGTGTGAATTATCGACTTTGCTTGCATTTTTATGAAAATTGCATGGAGGAGGCTTGATTTTGCTCATGCATGATTTAATTTGAAGATGACCTCAAGTCACATATATCACATTTATTCCGTCCATATTCAAATATATAAGCTACTTAAATATCCCAAATGAGCCCCCTTGAGCCCATGCCCCGTTTCTTATTAGCCGAGCTCGATATTGGCTTTTATATCTTCATAAATTATGAGGTAAGAGTGTATGTTGTTAGTTGACTAAAAAATGTGTGGGAATCAATTGTGGGTTTTGGATTTTGAGTTTCTTATATATATAATAAAAAAAAGGAGAACAACAAATAAACTCCAACACAAATCACGAAAAGTGATAAAGCGTGCGTTTAAGCAAAAAGCCTAATGTTTAAAAGGCTAAGTTTAGTAAAAAGAAGCAAATTCAAAAAGCTTCTAAGTGTTGTGAAATAAAAGTCAGAAAAGTGTGTGAGTGTAGGAAAGGGTTTCGAATGAAAGTTTGGTATTTTGGGAAGGGTGAAGCGATATTAAGCTTCGAGATCAAGAAGTTAGGGTTTTATGTGTTATTGATCATGTTTGATCGTGTGTTAGCTACTATATTCATATATTCCATACCTTACCAAAGAGCCAACATTACAACCCGAAATAAAGACCTCTTTTGATTCTTATTTGGTCATGTACAATGGGTGATTTTGAGTTTCTGATTTGTGAAATCTTGACAAGGTGCATGCATTGTCCGACTTGAGCGTATACACGTCCCATATAAAACACACTTGAGTGAATTGAGCGAACAGCCTCAAAATTCCATTTCTGAGGAAGTTAGCAATTTGGTTTTCATTTTAGAACGAGTAATATGAGCAATGCTTGGCGATAACGAGTTTATGTTGATACTTTTATCATTCTAATAAGGATAAGCACAAGACTTTTTCTTTTTTCATAATGTTCATTGCATGTACATTCTCGATTCTTTTCGTTGTTCGAGGACGAACAAACCGATAAGTGTGGGGTAGTTGTTTTGCATGTAATTGTGGTGTTTTTTTTAGTTGTTTCACCCAGAAAATAATCAAACCAAACCAAATACTCCCTTTCGCGAATAATCCGATCTTCCTAAAATAAACCTGACCTGCACCCAAAAATACGTTAGAAATGACCACCGGAAGATTTTCGGCGGAAACCTCTCTGATGCTTAAGTCAGTTAAGCGTGTTGTGTATTTCAGTGGGCAATGAAAGGAAAAACAAGAATGTCATACCTCTCTCAGTAAATCTCAGGGACCCTTTCCGAGATTTCGAAAATAGAATTCGTGAATCTAGGGCTGTTATGTAAAGAATCACAATAAGGGGACCCACATGTTCCCTCTTGGGAAATCAGATTGCCTGACCTCCCATAAGTCTGACCTCCTATACTCCTTCTACGAGGATTCGAATCAGATCAGGATGATTCTCATAACCCGGGCAGACCTGACCCTCCTAAATTCTCATCCGAGAATTCAGGTCAAGTCCGGATCCTGATCATGGTAATCGCTCCAACTCTTGTCCACTTATTATTCTAACCTTCTTCAGGTCTACCCCAATCCAGGTCTCTTTATTCAGGCAATATCAACTCGCCCCCCCCAAAATGGTTGGGGTAGATCTGTAAAAATTCTAGGGCTTCTTTTATGAGTGGTTAGGTTTCTACGTGCCTGTCCAAATTTCCGTATTTGTATAAATCCCGAAAAATCCGCCTTTTGACCAGGCCTAATTATTAGAATTATTGGCAACGATTCCTATCCAGAAATGGTTGCCAGACTGACACGTCTTCTCGAGTATTGTACCAYYGATAGGTACTTAGTAACGKTTGGCGTTTCAGCTCACCGCCTAGGGTACTGTTCATCTAAAAGAATTAGWTGCGGGGGATCCCATCAAGATCCCGCTTTTTCCTCGATTCCCGTCTTTTCAAAATCCTCTTTTCCTTTTATCCCCACTGCTTTTCCTTCTCTTCCTCACTTTTCATACTTTTTCTTATTCTGTTACTGTCGCTTCCTTTATTCTCTCTCAGAGCAGCGGCATAATTCTCTTTCTCCATTTAACGTTTTCCGGTCATCTTCCCTACCAGGTAATTCTTCGTTCCCTTTTACTTTCCAATAATATTAGTGCCATCAACTTCTTCTCTTTCTACTTCGGCCTCGGCGGCGTCTTCTAACGCGTCGTCGAATTCCTCCGCCACAACGTCTTCTCCCTCCTCGGCATCTTCCTTTGAATATTCGCCTCCTATCGCTGGCCACCCTAATATCTTCTCTATTCTCAGCGATAAAATCGTTGAGGAACTCCGCTATAAGTATAAGATCCCTGAGGAGTTTTCTCCCTAGTCAACCCCCACCTCGGTGTTTTGGCGTGCCAGGCGCCTGCCGGCCACCTAAATTTCTTTACCGATCAATTTCAGGCGGGGTTGCACCTCCACGTGAACCCCTTGATACTAGAAATCACCAGCCTGTACAAAATCCCTGTTTACCAATTTGTTCCCAACTCTTTCAGAATCATCATCGGTTACAACCTGGCCATGCGGTATGCTGGCCTGGATCCTACAGCTCAGACCTTTTACCAGCTCATCCAGGCCAAAAGCTCTTCTCCAGGTTGCTTTTATTTATGCGCCAGACCTGGCGTTCAGTTCTTGAGTGGCAGCCCTTCCTCCAATAAATCTTGGAGAAATAAATTCCTCTTCATACACTACTCGGAGGACTAGGGCTTTCCCTCGGAGCCTATCGCATAGCTACCAACTCAGTTGCATCTGTATGTGGGAGACAGGTCTCCTCGGCTGCAAAAAATAATCCTTACCCTTAACAAAAATGTTTTCCATCTCTCCCAACTCCTACTTCCCTTCTTTTTAGATTTCTTTACTGAGCGAGAAGAGACAGGTCCTCTGTCTCGCGAGATTGGTAAAAAGTTTTTCTGCTCTGCTATGTTTATCTTGTCTTTCATTTGTCTTTTGTATTCAACTGGTTCTCTTTTCTTTTTAGCAAACATGATGCAGAGGATGATAGTTGCTCGTCAATAAGGAGCGGAAGCAGCTCCCGAGCAGAGACTTCAGGAGACCGGCCCTTCCTCCTCGACGGGGAGAAGCTCCGGCCCTTCCAAGGTGCCCCTCCATCCTGAAGTGGAGATGATCATCCCCTCCGATTCTGGAGAAGACAGAGCTCCCCCAACGGCCAAGGGGGCCAGGATTACTCAGGGCAGAGTCACTCCTCCAATGTCTGCACCGTCCAATCCCAATGCTAACCTTTTCATCAATACTTCGGTTTTGAAGTATCCCGGAGACATAGCCCTCCAATTTATCTGCAGGCAATGTCCCTCCTCTGACCGACGTGCCCTGGAGAATATGTCGGACCGCGAGCTCCTGGAATCGTGGTACCAGGATGAAGCTCAGGTAGATTCCCCTTTCTTTCACCTCTTTCCTCTTTATATATTTTTTATTTTTTGGTTTTAACTTTTCTTGCGATTAGGCTGCTGCCAAGAAAGATGTTCTGGCTGCTTGAGCTACGAGCTCCATGATGAACTCTGATCTGATCCGGGAGCATAAGGCACTGCAGGATAAGAAGAAGCGCTTGCATGCTCTAGCCTAGGAGCGAGGTTCTGAGATGAAAAAGCTCAAAGCCGAGATGGCAGAGATGAAGAAGGCGGAGGCGAAAGTTGTAGAGATGGCTCGTAGTGAGGCAAGGGACTAGGCCCTAATGGAGGCTAGGAGCTTGGCCGATGGGATTTCGGCTGAAGCTCAAGAAGGATGGGAGACGGAGTTCCTGAACTCCGAAAAGGGGTTGAAACTGATCCAGCATACCCGGGAAATGACTTGCAAAGCTTTCCTGGGATCTGAGTAGCTCCACAGATTGCTGGTTCTAGAAGCGATGGCTTATTATCACTTTGGTCTAGATGTGCATACTAAGTGGGCCACGGATCATCCCGACCTTCTTTTTGACCGGAACCTGCCCCTCAAGACGCCTCCCGAGCCGATCTCTTTCAGCTATGCCCCGGAGCAAGATCGTCTGCATAAACTTAGAGCGGCTGAGTTTGATGAGCAGGTCTTCACTACGCTTTATATTCCTGAACCAGAGAGCAACCTCGGCCAGACGAGACCTTCACCCTTGATCTTCCTGCATCTAATCCTTCCCCCACCTTCGCCGGTCTGGGCGAGCTGCCTGGTGGGGCCTCCCTGGGAGACCTGCCTGCGGAAGAGGCTGTGGACCAACTAGCGGCAGACCTGGACGTGGAGGCTTGGATGTAGTGTAGATTGGTCTGCTCCTGTCTGATTTTTATCTCCTGATCTGTACTATGTTTTTCGTTTTCCAGAACAATATTCTTGTACTTTTTTAGGGTTTCCATAATTCATGGAAACCCTAAAGTTTTATGAATGCCTCCTTTATATATATTCTTTGTTTTGTCGTCTTTATATATATGCACTTTCACCGCTTTTTTCTGCACCCACATTATGGCTTCTTCGCCATCACTTGAGATTGAAACTCTCAAAAAGAAAAACCTTTCCTTCTTCAATGAGAATTTTCAACTCTCCGAAGAAAATACTCAACTTCAAAAAAAACTTCTACAGATGCACAAATTATTGGATCGGAAGAGACAGAAGAAACGATTTTACAAATGGGAATGGTCGGAGCTCCGTTTGCTTAATTGTCAACTCCGAGAGGAGAAAACTGATCTCCTTGAATCGGTAAGCCGCTTAACCACCGTCGCCTGCGTCCGACCGGGAAAGAAAGTATCGTCAGTGTCTCCATGCCACTAAGCGCAAGCTCTGGCGTCTCAGGCGAATTTTTTCTTCTGATAAGAAGATCTCTTCTTATTCGTGATGTTTTAGCACCTTGATGCAATTCTCGCTTTTCTGGCAATTTCCTCCAAACTATTATGTATATGTAATCAAAGTTGTGGAGTTAATAAAATTTCCCATAGTTTCGATGATTCATGCCCTCCTTTAAAAATATCTGTTTTTGATCCGTTTGGCCTTGTGCTTTGAAAGTTTTTTAATGATCAAGTCATGAATGCCTTTTAGCACCTTCCTTTTAGTTGACAATCAGGTCAGTTAATCTATATGTAGCCATCCTTAGCTAGACCTGGCTTTTCAAACTGACAATCAGGTCAAGAATTTTTTGGGCATCCGCCCTTATCCAATCCTGGCGTTAAAATTTGAGACTGACAATCAGGTCAGGAATTTTATGGGCATCCGCCCTTAGCCAATCCTGGTGTTAAAATTTTAAACTGACAATCAGGTCAGGAATTTTATGGGCATCCGCCCTTAGCCAATCCTGGCGTTAAAATTTTAGACTGACAATCAGGTCAGGAATTTTATGGGCATCCTCCCTTAGCCAATCCTGGCATTAAAATTTCAAATTGACAATCAGGTTAGGAATTTTATGGGCATCCGCCCTTAGTCAATCCTGGCGTTAAAATTTTAAATTTACAATCAGGTCAGGAATTTTATGGGCATCCGCCCTTAGTCAATCCTGGCGTTAAGATTTTAAACTGATAATCAGGTCAGGAATTTTATGGGCATCCGCCCTTAGCCAATCCTGGCGTTAAAATTTTAAACTAACAATCAGGTCAGGAATTTTATGGGCATCTGCCCTTAGCCAATCCTGGCATTAAAGTTTTAAACTGACAATCAAGTCAGGAATTTTATGGGCATCCGCCCTTAGCCAATCCTGGCGTTAAAATTCGAGGCTGACAATCAGGTCAGGAATTTTATGGGCATCCGCCCTTAGCCATTTTTGGTCTTAAAACCTTTATAAAGCAAAAGACATGCGAATCAGATCTATTATAAACATTAGGCCTAATTTTTCATACATAATATTTCTGTAAGTTTAATATATGTTCCAAGCTCGCGGTAATTTAACCCCATCTAGCTGTTCCAACTCATACGCTCCACCCTTTAGGATTTTGGTAACTTTGAAAGACCCTTGTCAGGTAGGATCCAGCTTTCCTTTAGCTTTCCCTAAATCATATCTTCCAAGAACCAGATCTCCCACTTGGAAATGTCTTTTGACTACAAATTTATCATAAGCTGCTTTGATTTGCCCCCTAATGTGCTCCATTATGATGGCAGCTCTTTTCCTTTTTTCCTCTACCAAATCCAGGTCATATCGTATCAATAGCTCATTTTGCTCCTCATTAAAGTTCTAAACTTTATGAGTTTCCATACTGACCTCCGCAGGGACCACAGCGTCTATGCATACACCAGGCTGAATGGCGTTTCTCCGGTGCTCTCATTAGGATTATTCTGATATGCCCACAGGATTGAACCAAGTTCCTCCACCCATTTTCCTCCTGATCTCTCCAGGCGTGCTTTGGTTCCTTGTACGAGAATGCGGTTGGTCACTTCAACTTGACCATTGGCTTGCGGATGGTAAACAGATGTGAAATGTTGATCAATTTTCATTTGAGCGCACCAAGCCTTGATTCTGGCCCCTATGAACTGAGTGCCATTATCTGAGACAAAAATCCCTGGGATTCCAAATCGACACACTATGTTTTTCCACAAAAAAACCATTACCGCATCTTCTGTAATTTTTGCCAAAGCCCCAGCCTCCACCCATTTGCTGAAATAATCGATGGCCATGATCAGTAATTCATTTTGGGCGGGGGCTATGGGGAAAGGTCCTACCGGGTCTATTCCCCATTTGGCGAATGGGCAAGGAGAGATCATTTTCATGAGATCCTCCGCAGCCCTATGTATTAAGGGTGAGTTCTTCTGACACTTATCACATGCCCAGACAAAATCCTCTGCCTCCTTCCTCAGTTGTGGCCAGAAGTAGCTTGCCCTCAAGATCTTGCTTGACAAGGCTCTGGCACCCATGTGATTACCACGTCATCCTTCATGGATTTCTTTAAGGACATGGGTTCCCTCCCTCGGGCTTAAGCACCGTAAAAGGGGTTACCTGAACCCCCTTTGAAATAGTTCTCTCTTAATTAAGCAGAACCAAGATGACCTGGTCCGTAATTTTATTGTTTCCCTCTTGCTATACGGAAGCTCTGCTTTTTCAAGATATGCCTTCATAGGAGAGCGCCAATCTTCTCCCTCATCCACTGAGCATACCTTTTCTTCCCCGAATTCCTGATATGCCATTAACAGGGTGATCATTCTTTCCTATCAATCCACTGCTGAGCTGGCTATTTTAGCTAAGTAATCTGCTCGCCCGTTTTCTTCTCTGGTGATTTGGAGGACATTCAGAGTTCCCATGGCACTAGCTAACTCCCAAAATTGAGCTAGATATTTTTACATGTGCTCATATCTTTTTTAAAATTTGCCATTTATCTGCATGCATACGAGCTGCGAATCTACTCGTGCGCATATCTGCTCCGCCCTTAAATACTTTGCCATGTGAATTCCTCTCAAAAGAACTTCATACTCTGTCGCGTTATTAGACAAGAGGTAGTTCATCCGTACTGCATACTCAGTGGTAACACCTGTTGATTCGATTAACACTATGCCAGCACCACAGCCCAGGCTTCCCACCGAGCCATCTGTATAAATTGTCCATTCCTTCTTATCCTCATGAGAACTGGTCATCTCTTGCATAAAATCAGCCAACTCCTGGGCTTTAATGGATGTCCTTGCTTCAAAGTAATATCAAACTCACTAAGTTTGATTATCCATTTGACCAGACGTCCTGAGGCCTCCGGCTTATCCATGATGGATTTGAAAGGTAGGTTAGTCCTACTATGCTGTGTGAGAGAAAATAAGGGCGCAAATTACGCACCGTCCCGACCAGGGCTAGCATTGCAAGCTCCACCTCCACATATCGGATTTCAGCATCATGCAGCACCTTGCTCCAATAATATACCGGCCTTTGCATTTTGCCTTCCTCTCTGAAAAAGATCGTGTTCACAGCCTGATGCCCAACAGATAAGTATAGGATTAAAGGTTCACCCTGAACTGGTTTAGTGAGCAGCGACATGTTAGCCAGGTGCTCTTACAACATCTGAAATGCCTCCTGACTCTCTTCGCTCTACTGAAACCGAGCTTTCTTAAGCAAGGCCTGGAAGAATGGTAGACTTTTCTCAACTGAGCGTGAAACGAACCTGCTCAGAGCATTAATTCAGCCCGCCAAGCACTGCATTTCCTTGACATTCCTCGGGGGTTGCATGTCCACAATGGCTCTTACCTTCTCTGGGTTAGCCTCTATTCCCTTTTCTGTGCCATATACCCAAGGAACTTCAAAGATCTTACCCCAAACGCGCACTTCTTGGGGTTGAGCTTCATCCTATATCTTCTCAAGGTGTCAAAAGTTTCCTTTAGATCATCCACATGCGAGGCTGCTTTCACACTCTTGACTAACACTTCTTCGACGTACACCTCCATGTTCCATCCCAAATGAGCCTTAAAAATCTTATCCACCAATCGTTGATATGTGGTGCCCACATCTTTGAGCCCAAACGGCATGACCACATAGCAATAAGTACCCTTTGGGGTTATAAAACTAAACCGCTTCCAGTCCTCCTCAACTAGCCTGATATGATGATACCCTTGCGAGGCGTCCATCATGCTTAGCAGTTCACAACAGAACGTGGAGTCAACCAACTGGTCTATCCTTGGCAACGGGTAATGGTCCTTAGGGCAGGCACAATTGAGATCCCGAAGATCTATACACATACGCCAATCCTCCTGAGTTTTAGGGACCAACACCACGTTGGAAAGCCACTCCGAGAATTGTATTTCTTAAATGTGCTTAGCTTTCAGCAATTTTTCGACTTCAGCCTCGATGATTGCCTCTTTTTCAGGACCAAAGTTACGCTTCCTTTGTTTAATTGGTTTCTCTCCAGGGCTGATATTGAAGCCGTGTTCTACAACTGCTGGATCTATCCCCACCAGATCTTGAGGAGACCAAGCAAAAACATCAGCATTGTTTCTCAAAAAATGAACCAGGTCTACCAGAACTTTTGGGCTCAGAGTCGTTCCCACTCTCACAACTCTACTATCATTCCCTGGGACCACCTCTACCATCATCAAACCCTCCTCCCACCGGGCCAGCTCTGGTACTGTGTCCTCCGTTATGGCTCTTTTATTTTGTCTCTCTTCCTCTTTACGTCGAATACACTCGACGTACGCTTGTCTGGACGCATATTGGTCACCCTTAACTTCACTTGTTCCATCCTGAGCAGGGAACTTCAACTTCATATGGTATACCGATATCACTGCCTGGAATTGGCTTAGGGATGGTCGTCCCAGCATAACATTGTATGAATATGGTGCATCCACTACCAAGAAATGCTCTGTCTTAGTTAATCTAAACGACTCTTCTCCCAACGTTACCAAAATCTTCACTGCCCCTATCGGCTTCAAAGCTCCTCCTGCAAACCCTACCAACGAAGTTGTCACCTCTTCCATTTCCACATCTGGATTTAACTTCCGATAGTAATCATAAAACATCATATCAGTTGAGCTCCATGTATCAACAAATACTCATCTCACATTGTAATTGGCTATAGTTGTTGTTATGACCAGGGCGTCCATATGAGGAGCCAAGATGCCATTCTCATCCTATGATCCGAAACATATGCTTTGGATTGGGTTTATCTGACCCACCTCACGTGATTTCCTGACCAAATCCTTTGCAGCTCGGACATAGCTATTTTGGGCACATCTAGAATGCTCATCCCATTGGCCCCCTGTTATCATCAATATCTCGCCGTGCACTTCTTGAGTTTGGTTTCCCCTGGGCACATTTGCTTGGGTACTATTTCGTTTTTGCATGGTCTAGGTTTGATTGGTCCTGTACGAGCCAGATCTGGGATCTACTCTTTTTGTTCGCAAAAACTCCTTGAGGTGCCCTGCCTGCACAATCCATTCAATATCATCCTTCAGATGGGTTCACTCATCCATGTGATGACCATACTCGTTATGGTACTGGCAGAACCGGTCGGATTTTTACTTTCGTGGCTTTTGGGAATAAGTCATGGGCCATTTGAGATCAGGATGTTGTTCCATTGCCTGCAAAATTTCTCTCTGCGGTGAAGCCAGGGGTGTGTATCGTTCAAATCAGGGACGACCTCCTACCAGGTCTGTCCTGGGCTTTTTCACGGTCATCTTGTCCTCTTTATCAGGTCTCTCCCGCCTTCTCTCCCCTTCATCCTTTAGCTTCAAAGCCTCCTCTAAATATATATATTTATCCGCTCTTTCCAGGAGCTCTCCAAATCTCTGGGATGGTTTTACCACTAATGACTGGAAGAAATCACCTCTCCTGAGCCCTTGCCCCAGTGCATTCATTAGTACCTCCTTAGAAGACGACGGGATTTCTAACTTAGCCTCTGTAAAATGCTTGATATATCTTCTCAAGCTTTCATTCTCCTTCTGTTTCAAACTAAATAACTCTAACGGCATCTTCTGGTACTTTCTACAGCTGGTAAACTGGTGTAAGAACGCAGAGCTGAACTCGTCAAGATTGCTAATGGAACGAGGAGGAAGCTGACTTAACAAGAGCTGAGCTAATTTTATGAACGTTGTAGGAAAAACCCGGCACATGACTGCGTCAGAAAATTTGTGCAAAGTAGCTGCAATCTCAAATCAGCTCAGGTGATCCCATGGATCCGTCGTTCCATTATATTCAAAGCCCATGGAGCGATATGAAGCTGGGAAATCATCCCTCATGACCTCCCATGTGAACGGGGTGCTCCTTCGCGCCTGAATTACCTTCGCCCCAGATATTTTCTGCTTCACTTCGCTAACTTCCTTCTGAAGCTTCTGCATTTGCTCAGTGAGATCTGGGTTAGTTCTACTTGAAGTTTTGCTTTCCGAAGCAGAAAAGCTTTCTTCATCTCCTTGAGGCAAAGATCTGGTTGTTTGCCGGGTTTTGCGCGATGGCTCCGTCTCCTGCGGACGACTTCCTTTAAGGGGTTGTGTTGAAAGTTCATCAAACTTCTTCTCCACGGTCACCTCCATCGCTTTTCCGATAAGATCTGATAACTGCCTCAAGAAGGAATCGTTCATCGATCATTCGGCTTGCGTTTCTACCTAGGGGGATTGAGCTGTGCTTGGCCTAGCTGTTGCCAATGGCCTTGATGTTTCAGGCGCATCCCCTTGTGTAGTGGAGGACGGCGTTCCGCCCATTTCCCTTACCAGATTCCGTTGAAGCCCATCTGATGCCATGCCTTCTACTCACGTCTTAGCTTGGAATTTTCCACAGATGGCACCAATTGCTTCACCCAAAAAATAATCAAACCAAACCAAATACTCCCCTTCACGAATACTCCGATATTCCTGAAAATAAAACCTGACTTGCACCCAAAAACACCTTAGAAAGGACCGCCGGAAGATTTCTGGTGGAAACCTCTCTGATGCTTAAGTCAGTTAAGTGTGTTGTGTATTTCAGTGGGCAATGAAAGGAATGCACAAGAATGTCATACCTCTCTCAGCCTTGGGGCTGAGATATTTATAGCTTTCTCTAGTGGGGACCCTTTCCGAGATTTCGGAAATAGAATCCGCGAATCTCGGGCTGTTATGTAAATAATCACGATAAGGGGACCCACACGTTCCCTCTTGGGAAATCAGATTGCCTGACCTCCTATACTTCTTCTACAAGAATTCAGATCTGATCAGGATGATTCTCATAACCCGGGCAGACCTGACCCTCCTAAATTCTTATCCGAGAATTCAGGTCAGGTCCAGATCCTGATCAGGGTAATCGCTCCAACTCTTGTCCACTTATTATTCTAAACTTCTTCAGGTCTACCCCAATCAAGGTCTCTTTACTCAGGCCAAATCACCAGTGTTTTTAATTAGGGTTTAATGTTGTATATAGTAGTTTTGAATCAATTCGTTAGGCTATTAGGTTATTTTCTAGTTTTATTGTTTTTAACCTTATGTGTACGATATTAGTGATGTATTTGTGATTCTTGGGTTTTTATATATAAAATTCCTATTTCATAGGTGAAGGTATTGAGGCCCAAGTCAGCCCTTAAGCCTAGACATGTCATGATGTGCCAAAATTTGCCCTAAGAGCAAGCTCCAAAATGGAGAAACATTTTGGAATGATAGCCAAGCCTTGCCAAGGAAAACCAAAAATCACACCAGCCCACGCCATGCCTTGCCAACACCCGCTCTAGGCAATGACCAGCACGCCCCCACGCGCATGCCACGCCTGGCACCTGCCCACGCAAAGATCCTCGCCAGCACCAACACGCACGCAAGGCATCGCCCGCGCGCCCGGACGTGAACGCCCACACCTGTCGATGCCTGCGCGAAGTCCCACCCACGCCAAGGTACGCCAACCCTGCAGCGCCCGCCCAACTACCGACGCCTGCCTGCCCAGCCCACGCCAAGCATAGGCGAACCCCGTGCCAACTCGTGCCAAACCTCGTCAATGTCGAGCCAACCTACGCCAAACATCAAGCCAAGGTCATTTCGGGTCAACCTTGGTCAAATCTGGGAAATCCAAGCCTTGAAGGCTAAATTGAACCATTTATCCTTAGTTAAACCTAGTATAAATAGATAGACTTCTCTCATTAAAAATCATGGACTCTCCTCCCAACTCTTGCATGGGTTTGGGAATTTAATTTCACTTTCTAGTTCTTAGATTTAATTTTAAGTTTTTCGTTGGGTTTGTAAGCTCAAGAAGAATTCAAGTCATCACTTGGATTTTATTTTGAATTGTAATTTCATTCAAGTTTGTGTTTCTCTTTCTTAACTCAAGTAATTTTACTTAATTTTCTTCATTGTTCTTCAATTTCTTGCTTGTTCTTCAATTTATGCATTTTGCCTTAGATCTTAGATTTGTTGTTAGATTTTTTATTTGGTTTATGAAATCTAAGTGAGTGACACACCTTGATCATAGATCGGGTCCTTGATCGTTTTTATTTTAAGTATTTCATATGCTTTATTTTGGGTTTTATTTTCGGGCATGGTTTTATGTTGAATCCCATATCTGTACTTTGTTTCTAGTTATTTTTCAAAAGTTTTTTAACTTTCACGTCAACTTTTATTGCTCTTTCTATTGGTGCTTTCGATTTTTGTAGATTCGCATTATTTAAATTTCATAATCATGCATGCAAAGTTATAACATAGGTTTTCATGCTTGTACCTTGTTGTTTCTTTGCTTTTTATTGCTTATTTTGATTATTGCTTGCAATTTCAATATAGAACACGCATGAGGCATTCGAAATACTAGCTTTACTTTTCATAGATCATCATAGTTTCTCGTAGTTTTTCATTTATTTTTGTTTTCTCTTAATCTCTCAAGCTAAAAACCCATTGATCCCTACGAGCACTTGAATTTTGATAATACCAAGCCATATGAACCTTTATCTATACTACACCATTCAAAAAACCTTAAAATTGTATGGCACCAAATGGTCGGTTTCGTCCTTCCAATAACAATTTTTTTTTTCAATGTGATTATGGTTATAAAAAGTTTTAAAATGTGCATGGTGAGTGTTTTGAAATGCCGTGGTGATTGGAAAGTGAACAAACTATGGTGTGTGTATAAAAGGAACAAACTATGGGGATGATGAGTATGATTACTACGGTCGTCTCATAGAAGTTGTTAGACTCAAMTATACAKGCCAGCCTTATAAGAGCACACTCATGTTCAATTATGAGTGATTTGATCCAACTTCCACAAGCACAAAGGTAGTCCTCAATATAAGCTCGTCGATATCAATTATAAGCRTAAGATATGAGTCATTTGTACTAGTTGCCCAAGTTGTTTATGTTWACTAATACCCGTATCTGAGTTTGAAATGAACCAAGATGGTTTAGTYGGAAATGTGTAAAATTAAAGCTAGATCGACAATAAATCTTATCGAGCGCATGTTGCATAATCAATCCTTTCAAGAGGGGTAGATAGAAATGCAAAATCCAATACAATTGAAGGATAGAGATTTCTAATTACATGTCGACCTTGTAATTAATGAATTGGATGAACTTGTAAATAAGGCAAAGGGGGAGACAAAAGAAGAGTTTCTAGTCGATGATGAAGATACTGACGAAGATGAGTTTGATGATATCCTATATAGTAAAAGTGTCGCTTCAAGTTAATTATAAAATTGATGCATAAATATATAGTTTAAAATTATATTAATTCATTTACCATGGATAAAATGTGCATCTATGCTCAATTTTTAATGTTTTTTTAGATGAAAGTTAGAGGTCATGGACGTGGTGTTTCTCTTGACCATCTTCAGTTCGTGCCTCTCTTGGTTCATCAACCTCGCCTCAGCATCACATATATGATGAAGACAATGATACGATGGACTTACCCGCAGGGACTCCGCCTTTGACCATTACAACTAACCCGTTCGCTGCTAGTACATCCAGAGGCCTCATGCCACCACGTCCCGGTATGACCGAGGTCTATGTCGTCCTCCCAATATAAGTAACTTTATTTAATTTTCATTTATAATAAATTCTTTATGTTAATATATTTCTCTAATTAATAATAAATTTTAATAGGTTGTACAATCACTCGACGGAGTTACCGATAATTTTTCTAGTAATCCACGAGTCCTGTGTACATCCCGATGGGTGGAAATATGAGAATATCTCCCAGTAATATCGTGAATTGTGGTGGCCCGAGTTGCGTGGACGATTTTAAAAGGAACTTTTCAAAAGTTTTTATATATAATAGTTTTGAATTAATCAAACTATATTATTTTGTAAAAACACTATTATTGGGACCCGAGTTATATTTTGAGGAGCTCGTACAACATAATTTTTATAGATCTATGACTCAGTCATGGCGCAACCGTCTCATTGAGTGGAAACAAAAGTTGAGAACGGAGGGAAAGGTGCCCGCGTGCGTGGGCGAGTACATCTAGAGGAGGTCGGTAGTAGAGTTTGAGAAGTCAGAGAATAAGAGGCAGCCCAAGAAGGTGAGTAGGAATAGGATGAGCGAGCCCGGTGGACTTGGTACTAAGATATCGATGCATAGAGACGGGTCTCGAACTACAATTAGTCATGCCAGCTCATAAGTAAATTTAAATGTGATTGTAGATTTGTCTCGTAAGTAATTAATTAGTTCATAATTATTGGTAAAGCAAATCCATATATTTAATTATTGGTAAAGCAGTTAGTCGGCAGTTCATAATTATAGATTTGTCCAATTTTTCTCAATATTTCTGCAGGCAAATCCTCTAATTTTTATTTAATTACCAAATACAATATTTAATCCATATGTTCTTGCATTTACTTCTCATATCCCAAATCAACACATAAACATCAATCAATATTTTTGTATGACATTTAAAATATGTGAATAAAATATCATGTTCATTTAACCACAACACACAACAACAATTAATACATAAATTAGCAATTGTCACTTGTAATATCAAAAAAAAAAAATACTTAATATATATACATAAATATATCATCAATATCTTTCACATGCAACACAAGTTTTTAAATATATAATTAGAGCATGCATCATTTTTTTATACAATAATAAAGATTTTAGTTTGTACCCACCTCAAGTTAGTTTCGAAGATATCCTAATGATTTTCCCTGCTCCTTCTTTAGCGTTCTTGGTAGATCATATGGAATGAATAGAAGAATTTGGTGATTTTATGGTTCAAGATATGGATTTTCTTAAAAGAAATATTAATAATGCGTAGATATAATTAATCTGCTTACCTTAAGATAGAATAGGCTGTCTGGATTATTGTTTCTCTTAGACTGAAAACATAACGTAGTTGGGATATATTTGTTATATGAATCTCACTATCTCTCAAACACTAAATCCCTTTTTTTTATCTTGTAATATACTGAGAGTTATGTTTCTCAGAGAGAGTTCTGGTGGTGAGTTTGTTGATTGTATGGATATTAGTGAAGGGTTTGCGTGTGTAGGAACCGATTGCGTCTGATCAGAGGTAGAGGTTGAGTGTGAAAGTGGGTTGGCGCTCATTGGTTGAAATTGCGGCTGCTTGGCTGATAAAATATTTTCTCTATAAAGTTGTCTCACGTGCGCGTGTTAGTTTATTTGACTGATATATCTTCTGTGATAATATCTATGCAAGCGATAATGATGAGAAGAGCCTGAGAAAGGATGAAATCCCTTATATAATATTGTAATGATTTGTTCAAAATTTATTTGCTGATATATTTTAATGATAATATCTTTCATACAATATCTATAATTAGAAGATACCTCTCTAATAACTAATCTTATTGGGCAAATATTCATTAAGTCGGTGATGATCTCGCATAACTATTTTTTAATAATATTAAAAGATATATTCTGAGACATGTAGAACCTAAGGATACCTGACATACGGAATCAGAACAGAAAGAGAAAGTGGTAATTTCTACTTGTAATATTAGCATTATGTATACATACTTATGTAATATTTATCAGTCTGATATATATTACTCTATCAAATTAAGAAAAGTCTTTTATATATACTAAATATCTTGGTGATCAATCTTCATAATTTACTTGGTCTTATGGCTATCGTTAAATTTTTTTAGAACATTTAATATATATTAGGATATTACTTAAACTATATATTTTAGGACTTAACATCGCCATTTAATTTTTAGAATATTTAAGCTTTGTAAACCTTAAAAATTTCTAAGGGTTTTATAAACTCTTCCATTTAAAAAGAAATCAATGTGGAGGTAATATAAGACTAATAGCAAGACATTTATTTAATTTAATTAATATATAGATAAAAGCACAATTTATCCATTTTACAGGGTCTCACACGGTGGGACAGCAATGGGAAGTTGCCGAGGGAGAAACGTCGTGGATGGCTGCGATGGTAGTGCAACGATCGGCCGGTGCCGTGGGGGCGTGATCCTGGCGGGTAGTTGACTAGGTCGAAAAAAACGAGGAGAGAGAACAGAGGATTTCTAACATTTTTTCATTTTTCCTCCATGAGGTTCATTCTTAGGGAATCGCGATTGTTCATAAACGTGACAATAGTAAAATAAACACACAATGAATATAACACATAAGTTCATTTTTGAATTATTTGTTAAAACAAACCGTGAATTATTGAGTTATTTAGTGAGATAAACATATAACCACTTTAAGTATTATAGTCAACTTCATTGTCATTATTCAGTTATTTTATCTGAATGGATAAAATATCAGTTATCAACATAATGAATTGTTTTTATTTCGAGGTTAGTGACATATATAATCTAATGATAACTCAGTAAATATAACAACTTCATCTTAGCTTGTACGAAATTGATAAAATCATTTTTTGATAAAACGTACTTAGAATATTGTCAAATAGAATAATATTAGTTTCCCGTGTTTATCAGTAATAGATGATGATATTAATCAACACTCAATAAATATACCCAGTTTTGTATAATTAGGATTTGTAATATTAAATAATTAGTTTTCTATCTTTGTATAAATTCAATGATTCTTTTCTTGAATTATCATTGATAATAAAATAAACAATATTTCAATTGTAGTCTTATCTACATATGATTTTTTTTTATGAAATCACTCTAATTTACTTATTTATAGTTGTCATTAATTTAAATTAATATATATATATATATACAAATTGTCTAAATATTATACAGCTTAATTTTATGTACTATCATTTATTCTATATGTGATTAGTACAGTAAATTCAATTATAAAAATTATTACGTTTATTTTACAAAAAATATGAATTTATCTGGATCAACTTCTGTAGAGCTTAATACAGATCGGAGTGATATAACAATTAATTTACAATCGCCGATTGTGGCTACAGTTTTATATCCTTTTCAGAGATTTTCTATGACTGATATTTCTAATGATATTTTATTATTTTGTTAAAATTGTTTTGCAGTTAATACTAATGTCATTTCATCCCTGGAAAAGATACATTAACTTTCAATCTCCTTTGGTTCTTTATTATTATTGTTATAATTGTAATTGGTTGTGGTGGTGGTGGTTATTGTTGTTTTTACAAAATACTTATCAATTGACCTATATAATTATCTAGTTTTGACACTATTCACAAATTGACTAGAAGAATGCATAATTATTTATTTCTGCAAATGTTCCAGAAAATGTAGTTATTCCTACTGCATCAATTTAAATGAAAAGTAGCTCATCCGATTTATAAATTTCGAATCAAGTTCAGCTAATTTCCAAACAAAAAAGGGGAAGACCTCCTAAAAACTATTACTACCAACGACAATAGTTTAGAGTATTTAATTTCTATTGAAATTATGTTGTCGTTTTCTATATAATAATAATAATAATAATAATAATAATAATAATAATAATAATAATAACAATAAATCTAATATTTTGATTAATATTAGAATTATTTGATTTTCCATAAGCAACATATTTTTTTACATAAAAATAGACAAATCCACACATCTCAAATTCTTTGCGTATGTTGTGAATTTATTATAAACATTCCTACTATAATATATGTGCGTACACACACACACACACACACACACACACCACACACACACACACACACACATATATATATAATATTCAATAAAACTACCCCTTATAATGTTTTTCAATATCAGTTATAAATTAATGTTGTTGGTTTGA
>BMAC01000008.1:1020419-1039803 GCA_014905375.1 Phtheirospermum japonicum | reverse complement strand
ATTTCTTATGCCTCTCAAATTACAATCAATATGTATATATTTCTGAAATATGATTAGTAGTAAGAGTATTTTATGAAAATAATACAAGTTGTAGTTTTCAAGTTTCATCCTGGAATGCAGATATTTCTTTAACGTCGTGGACAAAAATGGACAATTAATACATTTGTTGTTGTTGATTTGCACAGAACCAACTTACTCCTAAACCAAGAAGAGGACGTCCGCCAAGAAATTTAAATATTTCTAATAATGGTAATAGTTTAAAATACTTATTCAATTACATATTAATTTCAAATATCATTAAGGAGTTGAATGTTTATAACAACTATAGTAGTTTAAGATATTTCTTCTTTTACAGGTTAAAGTTATAATTAATAATAGATAAATGTAGGGTATAAAACTAATATTCTATGGTTGTGATATGTTACACAAGTTTGGAATACCCAATATAGTTTCACTTTATTTAATTTAATATCACATTTTTTTTTTCTTAAATATCAATAATTCGTAGTCATATTAACTTAATTTTAATGTAAACCTTAACTTTTGAAATAATATTTTCAATATAATACAATTAAATATTTTATAATTAAATTAATAATTTCTAATATCCAATATTTATTTAACATATCTTTAACATTACATATTACTTATCTAATAATAGTTAATAGATTTTTCATATAACCAGTATTTTTAATATTGTAATAGAAAATACTCCCACACAAAGAGTGGGAAGGTCATTTCTGAAGTCTACGTTTGAAAAGGGTAAACTTCAAAACAAAATCATATTTTATTAAATATTATGTTTTCAATAGATAATTAATTAGTTTTATTATTATTATTATTATTATTTTATAAATATACCTTTGTAATATTCAAAAGGTTCCACATCATCCACTAAAACTAGCAATGCAATAATAACTGAAGTAGTTTAAAAATGAAGTGACTACAACACTTTGTAAGCTTTCACGTAAAAGGTACCCCAAGAAACCTAAAATCCCTTGTGATGGTAATTACTTCTAATATTTTTATCTCGACAATATGCTAAGTTAGATGATTTACTTAAAATAAAAATAGAAACAATATATATACATATATATACACATATATACAAATTTATTTAGAATTTTTATTGATTTCAATGACACCTTCATTTGTATAAACTTATTATTCAACAGTTTATTGGAATACTAGTGATCCTACTTTCATATGTGGCCATTGCTCATATTTTTGGTATGGCAAGATATTGAAGTCAAGTATTGAAACTACGATGTCGTGTACTCTACATGTTGTGACAAAGAAAAGATCATGTTGCCTCATTTGAAGAAGCCACTGCAACTTTTATATGATCTAATATTCGGCTTCAATGATAAAAGCAGACATTTTTTAGATACAACATGTTTTMTTTTACTTCTATGGGTRAAATTGATTCCAGTATGAATACYATAAATTTTCCAACGATATTATGTATGCATAGCCASAATTATCATTTAATAGGGAGTTTGATGCCAGAAGTAGGTTCTACTCAGAAGTTTGCACAACTTTATGTATATGACAATATGAACGAAGTTCAAAAATGAATTAATTCGGTTAGGTATGATTTTCAACACAATATATTAATATTGTTTATTCAAATAAATTTATTATACTTTTCTAGAACTATACGATTATTATAGCTTATTATTGTGTCATTCCTTTTTTAAATTTCATTCCATCAATTTATTGCTTATTATTGTGTCGTTCCTTTTTAAAATTTTCATCTTATATAGTTATTAATATTGTGGAGTTCCAAAAGCGAGGCATTTCTCATGCCCACATTCTTATATTTCTATCGAAAAATAACAAATGCCATAATGCAAGTGGTATTGATCGAATCATTTCAGTTGAAGATTCTTGATGAAAAGAAAGATCAAAGGTATTATGCATTAGTTTTGGAGTTCATGATTAATGGTCCATGTGGGCATTTGGAAAAGTCTTCTCCTTGCATGGTTGTTGATAAATTCTCAAAACATTATCTAAAGACTTTTGTTGAATATACTACTGTTGACTGTGATGGTTACCCGGTGTACAGGCATAGAAATACTGGTTGGGCAGTAACAAAGAATATTGTTCTGCTAGATAATAAGTGGGTTGTACCACAAAGTTCTTATTTGTTGCTAGAGTGGAGCACATGTGTAACAACCAAAATATTTATTAAGTATATATTTTAATATTTTAAGCTCAATTAGTAAAATTCCATGCATTTATTTATAAATAAAAGGTTTATATTTAAGTTATTTGGGCCATATCATTTTACATTGAATTCTTGAGTCCTTTATACAATTGGCCCAACAAGAGAACATGGCATTGGCATATTCTTAGACCTCAGAATTCAATATTTCTCCCCACGTTTTCTTCCCTCATCTATTGAGAGTTTTCAGCAAAGTGATCAACAGTCCAAAGAAAAGTAGAACTCCTAAACCTAAGTTAGTAATCAAAACCTCTTTTTAATCACATCACATTTGACCGCAATCACCTTCAAAACATTTTTTTCCCATCACAAAAGCGTAGAAATACAAACTTCAGTACACAGTTAATTTTTCAGCCTACCTTAGAAGCAACCCAAGACCCATCGTCTAGTCTCAGCGTGATCACCTTCCTCAACCAGAAAATCATGTAAACAACGGATGATAACAATCGCGAGCATATCGCAACCAGGGACACGAGGATCGTCCACCGTCTCTGTTTCTACGAACAACTGTCGGAACCAAGCCACGAAGTAGCATCGAATCTCCAAAACCCACGAACCATGTTCTCGAATCAGACCCAGGATCAATGCCATCAAAATTGGTGAACTAGCTTTGCCCGACTTCGAGACGCCATGAACACTCAGCCCATTTTAAGGCCCACGAATTGAGACTGGACCCAACTGCCAACGCCGCCCTCTCCGTTTGCCGTCGCCTTCTAAATGGAGCGGCGCCTGCACTTCTTTCTGCTGCCCTCTCCGATTGCCTCCCATCCTCAACACAGAGATGGAGAAGCCGCCACAGTCGCGTTCGAGCGCCACCGCTGCCACCAGCACATCGTCACTACCGCAGCTGCTGGATCCCTTACCAACACTGGTCGTCGATTACAGTCGACCTGAAGCCCGTCGCCTCGCCTTCCAAACGGAGCGGCACCTGCACTTTTCCGCCACCGCAGTCGCTGCCAACCGCAGCCACGCTGTCGTCTTCCCAGGCTTCACCTGCGATGAATTGAAGGAGGAAAGGAAAACTGGTCACCGGCACAGCTTCTGGAATCATCGCCTCAAACGCTCAAGGCCGCCGTTGATTCTCCGATCGTTGATTGCCGATTTCAGACTTTAAAGATAAATGGAGAAGGAATTTAGGAAAGAGAGACGTGAAACTGAATTAGGGTTGGAAAATCCCTTTTATACCCAGCCATTTCCCAAGTATTACCAATTGACCCCAAGAGCCTTCAAATCATTCAATTAAGCACCAGTTTATCCAAACTCCATATTCAGCCCCCAAACATACCAAGAAACACCATTCCAGCCCACAGAGCTTTCATGTTATCTTCTTTCCACCCTCCAGCTTCATGAGCTTTACAAAAACAGCCTCTTTGACTTTACTTCAAGGTTTGACTGATAATTATTTCAATTATTCATATTTTAAGTTTTAAAATCCTTATTTCATAAAATAAGTTAAATTACGTTTTCATGTAGGAGCATTGATTTTGAGACTCATGATTTTCAAACATGATCATTCGCATATTTCAAAGATCATAAGCGCCAGTCTAAAGGTTGGGATATTTAACTCAAAATCTTTTTAAATTCAAGTTCATATTAATTGCTCGATATATTATGGTTTATTGTAAATACATGACAATTATACAATTATGGCCTTCGGACAAATGAGTATGTATACATAGAGTCGCGCGACAGCACAAAAAAATTATTGGTCAAGGGCCGTAATAGGTCCGGGATCTACGGATCCTTGGGATTGTCCCATCGTACTGCACAGAACAATTATTATCCATGTTTTAATATGATGCTATATTATATTGAGAAATTAATTATGAACGGTATCTCCACTGAGTTGTTGTGTACTCATCCCTTTTCATCAAACATTTTTCAGGTGAAGTGAATCGAAGCGTAAGCGTGGTGGTGGCGATGATAATAAAAATATAATTTAAAGTTTATCAGATAGTCGTATACATGTTGGTTTTACTCGAGCGCTATTTACAAAATATCATTTATTATTATTATTATTATTATTATTATTATTATTATTATTATTATTATTATTATTATTATTATTATTATTATTATTATCCTTATTATTATTATTTTATTTGTTATGTTCAAATGATATTATATGTATTTGTTTTCTTTAAAGTAATGTGGTTTATTTTAATTGTTTGTTTATCTTTTAAGAGTTTCGAAAAGTCAAACTACTTTTATTAAAATATAATTGCTTCCGCTTGTGAACGTTGAATGATGTAATCAGCCAAGATCTATCAAATATTTGTTCAAATATGTGAACAAGAGAAATGACAAGGGTATAACAATATTTTATCAAAGCGGTAACAATGATGGGTGGAAGCCATAAATTGATGAGATCGACATGTATTACGATTGTCATTACGTTTCTCCACATGAAGCGGCTTGGAGAATCCTTGTCTATTTTAGATTTTGCCTTATTTTAACTTGATTTAATATTTATTGTATTATTATGCAAGTATAACCGCTTATCTATATATTTTAAGAGCGCGGATATACGCACCCCAAAAAACTATTAGTTGACCCCAAAATATCTTAGACAAAAATAGTCCTAAATGAAAAGACTAAAATAACCTTACCACAATACTGATTTCTTAAGATCCCAATTACGTCATTGATAATGAAATTAAACGGTAATATTTTCCTTTTCACTCTCTTCCCCTGAATTCTCACTAATTGATTTTTACATATACGCTCTCAATTGTAGGAGTGCATCTGAATTAAATTATGTTTGTACTTTTGAGCAGCAGCAGCATTGCTTTTGGAAAAGTCGTAAATTTTTTGATATTGAAGCATTTGAAAAATTGAAGCCCATGTCTGTAATTGGGAAGAAGAATGGCCTTTTTCAGTTGTTCGTCCTCTCACCAAGTCCTCTTCAGCTTGTAATGCCTTTTTCTCTAAAGTTTTGCTTTCAGCCTTCAAAAGATCCATTGATTGCCGCAACTCCTTCACTTTGGCCTCAACTCTAGATAGCAATGTCTCTTCACTAAAAAAGAGGCGCCTTGTGCTGTAGGACAAGAATTGTCTGGTCCTTTTTAGACCGAGAAATCCCACTCCTAGAACAACTCCTGTAGTAATCAGGGGGCGCGAAGAGGCATAAAGAAAACCCTCTTTAATCTCCCCCAAAACAATGTCCTCATATGTGATATACTCGGATTTCAAGTTTTGTAAATTATCAACTGTTTGATTAAAATGCGCTGACGATGTGGTGAGAATTCGATCAACGCGCGATCTAGTAACCTCGATTACGTTCTCTACGGTGCTTTCTATGGTTTTATGTACAATCTGCGCTTGCTGCACTGCGTACTCTGGCCAGGAAATATCCCACTCGATAGGTCCAGTTGATTTTGAAATATTCCCTTCCGACGGATTTCCAATCGGCTTTTCCGCCGGCGATTCGCCGACGATGGCTGACATTTTTACAGAGCTTTTGCTTCGGGTTTGGTCGTGTCCTCCTTTTTGTTTTACTTTTATTTTATTATTATTATTTTTATTTTATTTTTATTATGATATTATATGGAGGTAAAATGAGGTGTTTGTGGGGTTAATTTAGTAAAAATAAATGCATTTTAAAATTTTTTGGGGTGTTCTTATCAATTGGGGTCAACTAATAATATTTTGGGATGCGTATATCCGCGCCCATATTTTAAATCATTCAACATAAAAATAATATTCAAAAAATTAGTGTTTTACACCTTCAGATTATTCCCCCGTGCAACACACATGTGTAATACTAGTATTAAGAAAATGTAGTTAATAAAATTTAAATGTTAGATTTTACCTTCATTTTGCAATTATACCCCTCTTTTAATAAAAATTGCCTTTTAATTTACAAAAATCAGATGATATCAAGGTACATTAAATATGGATATAGAATGAAGTGAATAATAAATGTAATCTTATGTATGGAAGATGTTCCATATTTTGTGACAAAAAAAAAAAGAAAGTATTTTATATTTGTGGGATGGAGGTAGTATTATGTTATGTTTCGTGATTGTTTAATTTGCGATGCACTGATTATATTTTGTGATATTTTAACATTTTTTTTTTGTGATACTTATTTGTGTTATCATTATGCAGCCATGAAAGTGCTTGTCTGGAGGAGACCTAGACTTTTACTAACATCCCTAGTGTGATTCCAGTTGACCCCTCCTCCACTATTGGACCTAGAACTGATAGTTATGAACCTTTTTATTATTTGAAGAAATTTATAAAAATTGCAATAAATTATTATCTTTCACACACATATATATACATATACACAATTTCAAAATTGAGGGAAGAAGAAGAAGAAGAAGAAGAAGAAGAAGAAGAAGAAGAAGAAGAAGAAGAAGAAGAGTTAAAGCATAGAGAATGAAATTCAAAACTTGTTCTGAAACATGCGGTGGGTAAGTGGGTTGACAAAAACTTATATGTGACTGTCACACGGTGTAACGAGTTCACTTTTCCCCTTCATATCGTCACATCAGCTAAAATTTCATTTAATAACGTAATTTGTACAAGTGACACTTTTGGGGTAAAAATGTTACTTTTATTGTTAAAAGTAACAGTATCAATAGAAAAAATAAATCTCGTCACACCGTGTTTCGACCCAAAATATGATCAACGTTAAGAACAACGCCTGGAACCTTGAACACCATTTTTGATCTGCACACAGAAACACGTTAGAAAGGACCACCGGTGGTTTTCCGGTGGAAACCTCTTTGATGCTTAAGTCACTACAGCGTATGAGGTTTCTCATAGCAAGCAAACAAGGAATGCACAAAGAATGACATACCTCTCTCAGCCTTGGGTCTGAGATATTTATAATTTTCTCCTAGCGGGGACCCCAGCCGGGATTCCAGGGGCACATGCCGCGAATCAGGGATTGTTACGCAACCAATTCTGACAAGTGGTCCCACTTGTCTCCTTGGTGGGGATCAGAAAGTCAGGTCTGTCCTGGTCCTATTCTCCTTTTCTGTCGACAGCTCTGGTGCCAATTCTACCTCAGCTTTATTTTCCAGAGGTCATCTTCCAGGTCATCCCTGTCAGGCCAGGAAAGTTCTCAAACCTTGGCTATCTTCACCAGCTAGGCCTGAAAGAGTCTAATCGTCTCTTTCTTCAAGACTAGACTGACCATGCCTCCTTTTGGTCACTTTGATTTAGGCTTACAGTCCTGACTCATCTCGAGTCAACCTTCTGATGACTCTTAGGCGTTTCCTCCGAAAATCAATCCAGCCTTATCTTTTCCAAGAAGGAAATCAGGTCTTGCCTTGCGAGGAAGACCTGATTTAAAGTTACGGGTCATTCCTGGTCTAACCGTGTTCTCCTATCAATTTACCAGATCAGGTACTTTCCCGCATCACGAGTGGCAAATCTTCGAAAGGACATTTGTGCGGCTAGGCAGACGCAATGAGAAACGTTGCAAGATTATTGGGAGAGATTCAAGAGGCTCGTCGTGAGTTGCCCTCAACACCAAATGGGCGAGCAATTACTGATCCAGTATTTTTATGAAGGCTTGTGTCTCACTGATCGAAATATGATAGATGCGGCTAATGGAGGCACTCTCATGGAGAAGACACCGATGGCAGCAAAGGAACTAATATCGAACATGGCGGCTAATTCTCAGCAATTCGGCAGTTGTGATCCTTCATTGAGATCGGTGAATGAATTGAGTAATGATTCATTGCAGGCCCAATTAAATGAATTGAAGGCCATGATGAATGCTGGAGGATCCCCAAAGGTTCGACCATGCGGTTTATGTTAAACATTGGAGCACGTTACTAATGACTGCCCACATTTTTACACCGTGATCGAGGCACACGTGAACGCTGTGGGGGCCGGAAATAGACAAGGGAGAAAGTACGAGCCGTACCGCAACACCTTCAGTCCGAGATGTGGTGACCATCCAAATTTTTGATGGAGGGATCAGCAAGGGAATGCATTTGTAAATCAAGATCAAGGGACTCCTCAAGCTCTGTAAAGGGGGCAAAACTTCCCGAATCAATACAACACCCAACAGTGGAAAGAGAATACATCCCCACAGCTGGAGGAAATAGTGAAATCATTGGGAACAAGCGTAAAAGGCTTGGAGACCCAAATGAGTCAAATGGCGGAACACATAATCAAACTGGAAGCGCGAGGCAGTGGCCGACTACCACCTCAACCCGAGGTAAATCCCAAGAATGTGAGCGCCGTTATGACACGAAGTGTCAGAAAAGTGGAAGGACCGGCGAATCCAATGGTCGAGCCGGAAAAGAAGGGAAAAAGGAGGAAGAAGAAATGGTGCCGAATGAAGTTGACAATGGTAATACCAAACCTTCTAATATTTTTAATAACCCCGTTGTTTCTCCTCCTAAGACCGAGCCATTTCCATTTCCATCGAGAATCAAGCACTAGGCTAAGGAGGACACGGAGAGGCAAATACGAGACGTTTTCAAGAAGGTGGAGATTACTATTCCACTTGCTGATGCGATAAAGCAAATTCCTCGTTACGCCAAGTTCCTCAAGGACTTATGCACTAACAAAAGAAGGTTGAAAGGAGATGAAAAGGTCCTAATGGGAGCGAACGTTTTGGCAGTGTTCTAAAAGAGCTTGCCAAAAAAGCGAAATGACCCGGGCATGTTTTTCATTCCATGCACGATTGGAGATGTACAAGTCGAGCGAGCCATGCTAGATTTGGGAGCATCGATTAATGTCATGCCACGTACCATTTTTGATTGTTTGAAGGTTGGGACATTGAAGAAAACCAGGGTAGTGATCCAACTTGCCGACCGAAGCATTGCTTACCCCGATGGTGTTATTGAAGATCTCCTCGTGAAAGTGGACGAGTTAATTTTCCCAACTGATTTCTATGTGTTGAGCATGAACGATTCTGCATCAAAATCGCTGCATATCTTATTGACCATTTTTGAACACTACTCAAACAAAGATCGATGTAACTCGAGGCACTCTAACAATGTAATTTGACGGTCACATTTGTCAATTTAATATTTTTGATGCTATGAAATTTCCAGACTGCGATAACTCCGTTTATGTACTTGATTGTTTTGACTCTTTAGCGCAGGATTTTCAAGAAATGCATAAACAAGATGAGATCGAGATGGCGATCACACTAAGTTTGGGGGAGGAATCTTTGCTTTTGAGTTACCCAATAACCGAGCCGAATTGGGAGGATGAAGTGCAAGAGATGGTTTCAGCACTACAAGCGCTAGAGCCCTTCACGGAACCAAATAAACACACTGTAAACTTTATCAAACTTCCTGAGTCTCATGAGAAGGTTGTATCATCTACAGTCAAGGCACCGGAACTAGAACTCAAATCCCTACCGGAGCACTTGAAATACATCTTTTTGGGGGAGATCGAAACATTGCCAGTAATCATTTCATCACGCTTGGACAACCTCCAAGAAGCATCACTACGGAAAGTTCTCAAGGACAACAAGCAAGCAATAGGGTGGACCATAGGGGACTTGCGAGGAATAAGTCCTTCCATGTGTATGCACCGAATTTTGCTCGAAGAAAATGTTGTACCATCTAGGGAGCCCCAAAGACGATTGAGTTCACCAATGATGGAGATGGTGAAGAAAGAGATTCTGAAGCTGCTGGATGTTGGGGTGATTTATCCCATTTCTGATAATCGGTGGGTGAGCCCGACTCAAGTCGTTCCAAAAAAGTCGGGGGTAACGGTGGTCGAAAATCAAGAAGGCGAATTAGTTCCAACAAGGATGCAAATGGGATAGCGAATTTGTATTTTTATCATAAGCTGAATGCCATGACTCACAAGGACCATTTTCCTCTTCCGTTTCTTGACCAAATGATTGAGAGGTTGGCGGGCCATTCAAACTACTACTTTTTGGATGGTTACTCGGGATATTTCTAAATTCCTATAGCACCCAAGGATCAAGAGAAGACTACTTTCACATGCCTGTTCGGCACGTTTGCCTATCGCCGCATGCCATTTGGACTTTGCAATGCACCGACCACATTCCAGCGATGTATGGTAAGTATCTTTTCGAAATATGTTGGCGATATTATAGAGGTCTTTATGGATGACTTTAGCGTATATGGCGATTCTTTTGAGGTATGTCTTGATAATATCTCATTTATTTTGAAACGATGTGTCGAAACTAACCTTGTATTAAATTGGGGAAAATGTCATTTTATGGTAGAACAAGGCATAGTTTTAGGACACGTTGTTTCGTTGAAGGGAATAGAAGTCGATAAATCTAAAATTGACACCATAGCTGCATTGCCTCACCCCACCAATGTGCGGGAATTTCGTTCTTTTCTTGGCCATGCAGGATTTTACAGGAGATTTATTAAGTACTTTTCGAAGATCGCGTCGCCACTTTGTAGACTCCTGCAAAAAGATGTGGAGTTTAAGATCGAGAATGACTACAAGAAGTCCTTTGACACACTAAATGAACGACTGACCACTTGTCTAATTATCCAACCACCAAGGTGGGACCTACCCTTAGAGATCATGTGCGATGCAAGCGACTATGCTGTGGGAGCTGTGCTCGGGCAAAGGGTTAATAAAGCAACCCATGTGATATACTATGCATCGAGGACCTTGAACCCTGCCCAAGAAAACTATACCACCACGGAGAAGGAACTTCTAGCTGTTGTATTTGCCCTTGAGAAGTTCCGTTCATACATCATTGGATAAAAGGTGGTGGTTTTCAGGTGATCGTGCGGCCCTGCGGCATCTACTTACAAAGAAGGAGATTAAGTCATGACTCATACGTTGGATCTTATTACTCCAAGAATTCGATTTGGAAATCAAGGATAAGAAGGGATCTGAGAATACCGTGGCCGTCCACATCAGTCGATTAGTGCACGTGGAGGATGAGATACAACTTGATGAGAGATTTCCGGATGAACAGCTTCTTGCAGTTGAGCACTTGGAACCTTGGTATGCTGACTTGGTTAACCTTCTAGTTGCTCGTGTGTTCCCAACAGCAATGGCAAAAGCAAGGAGGGACAAGCTGAAGAGTGATGCGAAATACTATGTATGGGACGATCCATACCTTTGGAAGCATTGTGTCGATCAAGTCATTCGTAGATGTGTCCCTGAATCGGAGTTCCATGCTATTTTATCATTTTGTCATTCTCATGCATGTGGGGGACACTTTGGGTCTAAGAGTAGTGCACACAAGGTGCTGGACAATGGTTTCTATTAGCAAACGTTGTTTTGGGATGCGTATGAGTTTTGCAAGTCTTGTGATAATTGTCAGTGAATGGGGAACATCTCAAAAAGGAACCAAATGCCCCAAGCGCCTATAATGATTTGTGAGATTTTTGATGTATGGGCCATCGACTTTATGGGGCCCTTCCCAAACTCCTTCAAAAATATTTATATTTTGCTTGCGGTGGACTATGTCTCCAAGTGGGTGAAAGAGAAAGCCACCTCAACTAATGACTCGAAGGTTGTTGCACGATTCATTAAATCTTGGATCTTCTCAAGGTTCGGGATCCCTCGAGCTATGATAAGCGATCGTGGCACCCACTTTTGTAACAAGACAGTGGAGGCGTTGCTCCGGAAATACGGTGTTGCTCATAGGCTCTCTACAGCATATCATCCACAAACAAATGGGCAAGTCGATACTTCGAATCGAGAGATCAAGTCCATTTTGGAGAAGACCGCCAATGCAAACCGCAAGGATTGGAGCATCAAGCTGAAGGATGCACTGTGGGCGTATCGCACGGCTTATAAGACGCCAATTGGGATGTCCCCATATTGCCTCGTTTTTGGGAAGCCATGTCACTTTCCGGTAGAGCTCCAACACAAGTCATTTTGGGCGGTGCAGCAATGCAACTTTGATTTTGATGAAGCAGGCGTGCGAAGGAAGCTACAACTACGGGAGTTGGAGGAGATTCGGAACGAGGCATTTGAAAATTCCTTAATTTATAAAGAAAAGACGAAGATATTCCATGACTTAAAAATTTCAAGGAAACAGTTCATGGAGGGAGAGAAGGTGTTGCTTTTTCATTCTCGTCTTAAGATATTTCCCGGTAAGTTGCGTTCACCGTGGGTTGGACTGTTTGTTGTCACCCACGTTTTTCCACATGGTGCGGTGGAGATTTTTAGCCCTAAGACGAACAAGACGTTCAAGGTGAATGGACACCAACTCGAACCGTATTATGAAGGGTTTCGTGCTATTGACGAAGAACGGGTGGAGTTGGAAGCACCACCTACGACTTGATTAAGGGACTGAGTTGGGACAAAGACTTTAAACAAAGGCGCTTGTTGGGAGGCAACCCAATGTTTACTCGTTTTATTTTCTATTTTTCTTTTTCTTGCAGCTATAGGAGGCGGTGACATGCTTTGGATGATTGGGCCAATCCTAAAAGGAACATGTGTCATAATTTATAAGACCGTGACCCCCTCGAAATTTACCCCAGGTGATTTCTCTTCCTACTCTTCCCTCGTAATAGTTGTGATGTTCTTGTTCTCGTTTTATGTTCGCTTGAGGACAAGCTAATGTTTAAGTTTGGGGGAGTGGGTAAAAAATTGATAGAATTTTGAAATTTTGAGTATTTGTGTGATAAATTCCGGGGGATTGAACATTAGATTATGTGTAAGGTACTCTCTTGAATTGCTTGGATGAATTATGTTTCGGTTAAATTCTTTAGTCGTCGTTTGATTTAGAGATCAAAGGTACGCATGTTAGTACTTTTGTGATTCATTTGTGAGGCGTAAATTCTAGATTATTGCGTTGTGCTCTCCCCTCACCACCCCCGTGGGGGTGGTTTACGCTGCTCCTCGGGGAGAGACCAAATTGGTAGAAGAAAATCCACAATGTTGTCGTACTCAATATGAGTTGTGTGGGGCCTTGAAGTTGGCGGTTGTGTGATAATATCTCGTTAGTCGAAACAGAAGTCAATTAAAGTCCGGTTGGGGTATACCGGCATGGCGTAAGTAGAAAATTGAAAAATCAAAAATAATCGAGGTGCGAAAACAGCTGTCTATCCATGTACCAAGTGCAATTCGCTTATAAATACCAAGGGCGAAATCCAATAAAGATGCTAGTATCTCAACAAAATCTATGCACATGTTCAAGTGGCCCAAATCCAATCAAAATCTCAAACATGGCGGAGGTGAACTCAACAAATCAATTACCTAATCAAGACGATCCTCCTATCCAGCGCCAAATCACTATCATCATTATCAAGTCAAGATCGGTAGTGGGGAGCTGCGTGCCTCAATTGAGAAAAAAATAAATAAATAAATGGATGGACGAGATATTTGATCATGACCAACAATGGATAGAGTCGAAACATTGAGTAGTGAGGGGGCACCATTGTACGTTGACGTGGCGTATATAAAAAGGGGTTTCCAAACTGCTGGGATTACTTAGGTCAATACATGAAACGCTTGTGATTTCTAGAAATATAACGGTGTCTAGAGTCCAGATGAGTTCTTTTGGTCAATTTGAGTAACTTACTAATATCATGTTTATCCTATGCTTTAATTCTATGTTGCTTGAGGACAAGCAAGGTTTAAGTTTGGGGGAACTTGATAGGCAAGAAATTGTACGATAATTAATGGTTTAATTCCTATGTTTTTATGTGCTTAATATTCTCATATATGTTTATTTCTCGCATATTTATTATTACGAGTGGAGGAGCACCAATTTTATATTTCTTCTCCATTTTTGCAGTATCTGGCGCTATATTAAGTAAATGATGTTCCACAAGGTAGTTGAGAGACGAGGATCAATGAATCGGCGAAAGAAAATAGGTAAATCAGGAGGTTGCGTCGATGGCTCGTGTCGATGCCGAGGATGGTTCGCGTCGATCGATGCGATGGGCGGTAATTCATCTCTGTCGCATCGATTATGCGCGCGTCGATCGACGCCCTATCGACGAGAAGCTGCAGTAGCATCGATTCAAGGTCCTTCGGTCGACGCCCTGTCGATGGGAACTCTCTGTTGCGATGATTGGAGGTGCGTCGGTCGACGCACATGCGGGACGACGCGAGCGGGTGAAGCGCTTTGACGCCGAGGGCAGGCACGCGTCGGTCGACGCCGAAGAAAACTTTCGTGGAAAGAAAGAGGATTCGTATAAAAACCCGACCTAATTACGTCCCAAAGAGACACATAACTTAACCTAGGGTTCCAAGGAGTTCCATAGAGGTCCCAAGTCATTCCAAATCATCCATATGCAAGAGAACTTGAAGATTGAAGAACCAAAACGCAAGATTCAAGTTCTACATATCGTTTCTTCTATTTTCTCAAAGATTATATTTGTGTATCTGAACCTTTTCTTTTATTTTATTAACTCCATGAGTGAGTAAACTCTTTATCTAGTTCTAGGGATGTTGAAACCCTCGTGAAACTATGTTCTAATTAATTTATGCAATATTATCTTTCGTTCTTCATATGCGATTGTTTGTGTTATTCTATTCTTAATTTATGATTGCTTGATTCTTAATTTGGCTTGATCACCTAGATTAGGGATTGGTTATCTATTGATTAGAAATAGGATTGCTTCCCGTGTAATTGTCGTAATCTCTATTTCATTGGTAGCAACTAATAATTATGCATCGTTAGGGATAACACAACATAAGTTAAATAAACCGAGCTTATGTGTTTATTGCTTAGATTAGCCTATTTGCTTGGGTATTAATGTTGTTGTTAGATTAAATCTAGAGAGCTTATTCTAGGTTGTTCAATTATTAGAACCAATTGAAGAGCTTATTTTGATTGAGTAAACGATAAGGGCAAATTCGAGTAGCAGAGCTTATTGCTACTTAGGGTTTTTAGTCGCATAAAATGAATGGATTATGATATTGTGGTTGGTTAGATGAGTGGAACGAGAGTGGAAACTGAACTAGAACTAGAGCTTTATTATTATTGAATTTTCCATCAATCACTTTCTTGCTAGTTTTAATTACTTGCTTATTTATTTTTTTATTTAGTTTTCTTAGATTAAATCAAAATCTTCAACCCCATATTTTTAGTTTAATAAAATACAAACTATCACAATCTAAACCACACTCCTCGTGGGATCGACCTTTACTTATCTCTACTACTAGTTGGTAGAGAAAAGTTGAGGAAAAATAAATATTTAATTTGACTCTTGACGACGAGCGGTCAGTCGGTTGTACGTATTGTTCCATACTATGTCGGTTTTTCTGTTTAAACCATCCATTATAAGATRTATTTATTTTTCTTAAAAATATGTGCAGTTGTATACACGATAGAGTTTCAKAAGYGTGGGTTGCCRCRTGATCATATATTATTATTCCTGGTGAAAGAGTCCAAGTATCCGACTCATGTGGATATAGATAGGATAATTTCAGTCAAAATACCTGATGAGGCATCACACCCCACGTACTATGAAGCCGTGAAAAAAYATAAGATGCACGGACTCTGCGATGTTGTAAAGAAAAACTTCCCATGCATGGTTGAGGGCCGGTGCGCGAAGCATTTCCCAAAAYTGTACATTGAGGCTACATTGATTGACGATAAGGKTTATCCGCATTACAGACGTAGAGATAATGGGAGAACGCTCGAAAAGGGTGGTGTCCCCCTGGACAACAGATATGTTGTCCCTCACAATCGTCGACTGTTAATGAAATACGGTGCCTACATCAATGTGGAATGGTGCAACCAATCAAGGTCTATCAAGTATCTATTCAAGTATGTCAACAAGGGTCACGATCATGTGACCGCTGCTTTCTATCAGAGCACGGCTATGGTGAATCTGACAAACCCATTGATGAAGTGAACATGTACTACGACTGCAGGTATGTTTCTTTATGTGAGGCGTCCTGGAGGTTGTTGGGTTTCGAACTACAATATAAGTACCCTCCGGTCACGCGTCTCATTTTCCATCTGGAGAAAGAACAGAACATTGTTTATGAAGATGACGAGGATATAGAGGATGTCCTGAATAAAAAAATAGTTAAAGAAATCATGTTTCTTGAATAGATGGAAACGAATAAGATATATCCTCAGGAAATACTTCTTACGTATGCAGAGGCACCCTCCGAGATTTTATGGGACGGGTATGCAAGGAAGTGGAAGCCCAGGCAACGCATTCCATGTGTTGGTAGGTTGTATTACGTTCCCCCTGGCTGTGGGGGTAATTACTACCTGAGGTGATTGCTTACTGTTGTCCGCAGAGCTAGTTTCCATGCAGACTATAAGAAGCACGCTGGTGTTCAGCATGTGTCGTACCATGAGGCATGTTATGCACGGGGTTTGTTGGAAGATGATAGGGAGTACATTGATGGCATATCCGAAGCAAGTGAGTGGGCCTCCGCTCATTCTCTCAGGTGTATTTTTATGTCGCTATTGTCGGCCGATACTCTTGCTAGGCCCGAGGATGTGTGGGACAAGAGTTGGTAGTTTCTGTCGAAAGATGTTCTCTACAGGCAACATCTGATATTTAAAAATCCAAGTAAATGCATGTGGTGGTGCATAATGAATCGTGGTTATAATTTATTGAATCTCTAATATTATTTATGGTTATTGTGTTTGTGTATGTTATAACCTATACGTATGTTGTTACTTGGCAGGACTGAATTTGAGTGAGTCTCAGATAAAGGATTTAACTTTGGTAAAGATTGAGAAATTACTGAGACATCAAGGTAAGAGCCTGCACGATAATGGTTCCATGCCATTTTCAGAGACCGGTGGTAGTGGTGTTAGTTATAGTAGATTGATCCAGAGTGAGTTGAACTATGATTGTAAGGCGTTGTTCACTGAGCATGCCGAACTTCTCTCGAAAATGACGAGTGAGCAAGAAAGTGTGTACTCCAAGATAATGAGTGGGGTTGAGTCCGATAGTGGTGTTATGTTCTTCGTGTATGGCTATGGAGGTACGGGAAAAATATACCTCTGGAGAACTCTATCTGCTAGGTTGAGGTCTGAGGGTCATATCGTGCTGAATGTGGCATCGAGCGGCATAGCATCTCTGCTTTTGCCTGGTGAAAGGACCGCGCACTCCCGATTCGGTATCCCTCTGAATTCGCACGAAGGGTCGGATTGTAATATTAAGAAAGGCACCCCGCTTGCGGAATTGGTGATTGCAAACTTCTAATATAGGATAAGGCTCTAATGATTTACAGGCATTGCTTTGAGGCTGTTGAGAAGAGCTTGCAGGATATAATGGAGGATATAGATTCGTCCAACAGGCACAGGCCATTTGGTGGAAAGACTGTTGTGTTTGGTGGAGACTTTCGCCAGATATTGCCTATTGTCCCCAAGGGCGGCCGGTAGAAAATAGTGAATGCGACTATCAATGCGTCCAGCATGTGGAGGCACTACACTATGTTGAGGCTGACCCTGAATATGAGGCTCTAGAGTCTCGGTGACGGACAAGAACGTGCTGAGTTTGAGGAGTTCTCCGATTTATATCTTTACATAGTAAATAATAATAAAAGTAATATTAATACAACTTGCATTTCTATATTTAATTTTCTGCCCATGTATCGCACGGGTGTAAAAAAACACTAGTATAACAAATAACAAATATTGTTATTCACATAATTATTAATACCATTCTGAATATATTCAAAATGTTATTCCTTAGTTTGTACTCCCTCCTTCCAGTTCATCTGTTGCAATTTGGAAAAAAAATTGTTCCTTTCTATTTGTCGCATTTACCTTTTTAAGAAATAATCATTGTTACTTTTTACTTTTCCAATAAAAAGTAAAGGTTACTTGACTGCTTTTACCCCTATTTTTATTATTTCACACTTTTAATTATTTTAAATAAAAAATGTTATAATCATTTAATATTTATAACTATAATATTAATTATAATTTTTAATTTTCTTGAAATTATCAAATGGCGACAAATTAATGTGACGGAATAAGTAAAAAGGTTGTGTGGGATGTGAAAAGGACAAATTTGTCATTATACTATCAAGAAAAACTCAGCCACTAATAGTCAATTAGTTGTCCCTACTGAATTTGATTGTTCCTAACACTTTGTCTAGTTTTGCGTGTGCCATGGTACAAGGAAAACGAGTAGAGAGCGATAATCGTTTTTCTTTTCTAATTATTTTAGATGTGGAATATTCAAACGGGTAAAGATGAAGCTTAGTTAATGGTGAAATCAACAAGCTTAAGATTTTATTGAAAGAAAATTTGGTCCTAAGGATCTCCATATAAATTAAAGAAACTTTTAAGCTTTATCATTAAGAATTAGGTTTGAAGATATGAAAAACATCAAATTAATCTAACTTGACTTTATATGTTTTTCCCCTTTCTAATTAGTTTGATGTAGAGATTTAGTCTTAGTCGAGATGAAGATTATTAAAAGCAAAGCTCAACAAGGTTAAGATTTTGTTGAAAGAAAAGTTGATTACAAGAATCTTGATGTAAACTAAAGAGATATTTAACATTTATCGTTAAGCAAGTAGGTTTCAAAATATGAAAATACGGCGAGTTTTTTAATTTAACTTATATAGTTAAGTCAATGATAATGCCAATATTTTGAAAATTGGACCGGATATCGAACACTACAAAAAAATTCAGTTTTTTCGAGGGATTTTTTCCTCGAAATTAAGAAAAAATCCCTCGGTTTTGGTTAAACCGAGGGAAATTCCGAGGGAAAAATTCCCTCGAAAAAACCTTCCTCGGAAATCAGTTTCGAGGGAAATAAATCCCTCGGAATTACAAAACCGAGGGAATTCCGAGGGATTGTTCCCTCGGAACAATTACCGGACAATCCATCGGAAATCCGAGGGAACATTTCCCTCGGATTTTTTCAATTTCCGAGGGAATAAAATCCCTCGAATTTCCGAGGGAATTGGGAACATTTCCCTCGGATTTTTTCAATTTCCGAGGGAATAAAATCCCTCGAAATTCCGAGGGATTTCCATTCCCTCGGAATTCCGAGGGATTTTATTCCCTCGGAATTTTTTCAAAATTCCGAGGGAACTTTCCCTCGGTAATTTTAATTTTTTAATTTTTTTTATTAATTTTTAATTTTTGTTTTAATTTTAATTCTTGTTTAATTATTAAAATTCCCAAAAAATTGAAAAAAGCAATTAAAGAAAAGTCAAAGAAATAATCAATTATAATAAAAAAAATATTTGAAAATTTATGAATTACATGCGTTCGATCGAAATAGTAACAAAGTTTATTACATAAATAAAAGTGTTATATGGAGGGGGAGGGGGAAAACT
>BMAC01000008.1:1003208-1016915 GCA_014905375.1 Phtheirospermum japonicum | reverse complement strand
CGCCTAAGCGTCCCGAAAATAAATCCTATTTTTTATTATTTTTTTCTATTTTTTACGATTTTAATTTTTTTTAATTTTTTTTAAAAAATTAATTAAATTTCCGAGGGAATACAATTTCCCTCGGAATAATTCCGAGGGAAATTATATTCCCTCGAAAATTTAATTAATTTTTTTAAAAAAATTAATAATGAAACCGAGGGAATCAAATATCCCTCGGTTTTCCGAGGGACTACTTCCCTCGGAAAACCACCCGTCGGTCATCCCTCGGTTTTTCGTTCGRTAAATATGGCGGGAACATTTGGCCCCCTGATATCCGAGGGATTTTCCGAGGGAATATAATTCCCTCGGAAAAAACCGAGGGAATTTTAGTTCCCTCGTTTTGCCCTCGGAAATTTCCGAGGGAATTCTTTTCCCTCGGAAAATCCCTCGTAAATTTGCTATTTTTTTGTAGTGGAATCGGATCAATAATTGGTTCACTGGGTCACTAGTTCGACCAATTGAACTATTTTCAAAAAAACGGCCATCAAATCGGACTCATATATATATATTAAGTAATTATAATTATGCAATATAAATAGCAACAATATTAATATCATATATAGCACGTACAATTCTGTTATTCAAAACATTCATTCAAAATCAATTTCATTTTGTATGAATTTATTATGATAACAAAAATTTAGAATTAATTAAAACAATCTTGATACTAAGTTGATATTTGGAATGATTGGAACTACCTATTTTTATTTTTTTACTAAAACAAAATTAGAATCGGTTTTACCGGTTTTTACCGGTTCTTGCCGGGTGGCACTGGGTCATTAGCCACCCGGACTAAGTGAAGAACCGGACCGGGCTCGGGACCGGTTCCCGGTTAACCYGGTCGGACCGGCCGGTCCGGTCCGGTTTTCAAAACACTGGATAATGCTCGAATAACACATACAGAAAATAACATGGACCTTCCATCAAGTGGTGGACCATTTTAATCATGTGAAATGTCACATTTCGRGTACATTTTAATAAGGGTGCGCATATATTTTAAATAATCGTCGGACCACTCGCATCATACCGGCAAATTATTAGAATGATCCAGGTGYATCTTACAAAGTGCACCCTGTTCCCATATAAAATCAATTTCAGAATTTCTATGCRTCCCTCTATTCATCTTTATAATTTTTTCACGCGCTTGAAATCCTTTTTCGCTGTTTCAGAGGATAATTTATCGCCCAAAAATTCTCTTCTCCAGCAATTCCATCACCGACGATCCCAATCACCGGCGATCCATATCGGATTTAACAGCACCGGCGATCCTCATCGATTTTAACAGCACCGACGATTCCCATCGATTTTACTAATTGTGTTCATCGAATTGGCTTCAAGTTACCTGCTAAACAAGCGTTTCTCCAGCACCAACAAACAAATCCTTCAATTCAAATAGACTTGAATCTGTTAGAGGTTYCAATGGACGTGAATCGGTTCGAGGGTAAGTTATTTTTGAAGTTGATTTATTTTTGTATTCAATAAGGTTTACGCTATTTCTATATTTGTTGCTGCGGTTCTTCTGATTTGTGTCTCTCCTCCAAATAATCCCGTTTCTGGTGCGAGTTCGAACATTCATGAAAATAGTTCCATTACAGGTTTGTGATTTCTCCTTTTACTTCATGAAGGGAATATGTGATAATATCTGAGTCTGTATGTKATGATATGTGAGCCTGTGTGTGGTGATATAAGAGAAGTAATATGTGATGCTATACGAGAAATAATATGTGATGGTATATGGAAGTAATATATGATGATATGTGAAAGCAGAATGTGATGATATGTGTAGTTAGATGTGATGATATGTGAAATATGTATGTGACGATATACGAGCAATAATATGTGATGATATGTCAATGTAATATATGATGATATGTGAAAGCAGAATGTGATGATATGCGTAGTTAGATGTGATGATATGTGAAATCTGTATGTGATGATATACGAGCAATAATATGTGATGATATGTGAAATCTGTATGTGGTGATATACGAGCAATAATATGCGATGATTTGTTGGTATCTTGCACGTGCAAGTTATTTTTTGAGGTTGGTATTTTGTGCTTTCATTGTTTGCGGGTAATGAATATGTATTGTGTTTTTGCCATTCCTGAGAGATATATTACAAAATGACACCGCCGCGAACCCCAGTTAGATTTAGGCATGCTGGCGTAAGTATATTGTTAGTGAGTGGGTTTTAGATGATGTTCCTGTCTTTTATTCTTTGAACAAATCGATGGCGGGCGGTTATAGAGGATTCAAATGAATAGAAAGTTTCAAAGCTAATTTTAGCAAGTGGAGATAATATTGAAACTCGATCGAAGTGTGAAGAAACTTTTGAAAGTACTAAATGTAGTGTCATACGTGAAATTGGCCCCATTTATTTAAATAACTCTATTGATCCATCTTTGAGTGGTGTTATTCAAAATCCTCAAAGTTTCCGTGAGAAAGGTAAGCGGAATAAATGGGAGAAGAGTGTACTTGAGAAGAAGAGCAACCATGTGAAAAGAAATAAAATCGATCGCAAATTGCCGAGTCACAAGCTAAAAAGGCCGTAGAAAGTTTACAGGTATTCTTCTGTAATTTATATATTATTTTCTGTAATGTCATTTTTTTTCATTTTGTATTATTTTTTTCAGGACGGTATTTTTACATTTATCGGAGATGGTTATGTTGTGCATTCGAGTGTCGGTCCAACTTCGAGTTTGAGTTTCATAGTTGTTAGTCCAAATATGAGTTCAAAGCTTCCACCATTACCCTATTCTTTAAGTTGTAGTTCTTTTAGTTTAAAGTCAGTTGATAGTTAGGTTTTTTTTCATATATGACATAATAGAGAGATGGCTAAATTTTATTGTCCAATTGTATTTTTTTTATTATTTTTTACTGATATTTTTTATCCGATCTTTTTTTATTTTAATTGTAATGACTGTTTTTTATAAAAAAAAGGTTATGTATTTGTTCGTGAGTTTTGGTTAATTTGACTTCATCTTCATTTTATTGTGAAAACAAATTATAGGGTTTGTTTCTTACTCTTAGAGAATTCTGAATCCGTTGATGTGTTGGTTTTGTTGCGATGATGTTTTTGAAAGTTATATGTGAAGATATGCGGCTGTTTTATGTGATGATAAGTGTATGGTGTATGTGATGATATGTGGCCAGTGTATGTGACGATATGTGGCTGATGTATATGATAATATATGGTTGGTGTATAGGGTGATATGTGGCTATTGTATAGAATGATATGTAGCTAGTATATGTGATGATATGTGGCTCGTATATGTGATGATATATGTCTGAAATATGTGATGGTATGTAGATCTAATATGTGATGATATATTGCATTTATATGTGATGATATGTAAAATAAATGAAAAATACGAATATGAGTAGACCACGTGACATGACTAATGGTGAACACCTTTTACTCCCTTCATAATGTTTAAGCACTAAACTTAAAAATACAACAACATTATATACAAACGTTATTCATAAACAAGATAATGTTTGACATTTAAAATATTATTTGATATATCATTATACATAACATGCACTTATCATATATAACTATATAAAAGTCCATTTGCAATCTCATAAAAAAATAATAAGAAACTTATAAATGAGAAACTAACGTATAAGATCTCATCGCAATTCCAAAATATCATATAATACTAAAATTCCAAAGCATATTAAGAAGCAAATGTAAGAACCACATACACTTTGCAGAACTAAACAGTGTGTCGTTTCTAACACCTCAACCTCCTACCACTGATCTAAAGACATGAACTAAACAATAAATCATAGAAACCAGAATATTTTTCAACACCTCGACTTAACATGAAATAGAATTTACAAAAATTATATAATATTATTTATACTCTTCAATTGTCAGAATATCACTACAGCAGACAAGCCATACGTCTAACATCTTTCAACACTTGTCATTCTACTCATCCACGTCCAACTTCCCCTTATATGTTTCTAAATGTCTCATACAATAAATTTCACAATCATCAAAATTATTTGCTGATCTCCATGATATTTTGATAATTGATTGCGAAAATTTTAGAACATTGACATTCTTCTTGAAATAGTTGAGTCCAAATATATGTTGAATGCTGATGCCTGAGAGAATTGAATACAATGAGATGCAATTAGTAAAGAGGTTTTATTTCTTGTGTGTGTGAGATGATTGTGTAATTATTGTCGTAGAGTACTTACATCATTCCAAATATCCACCCTTCTTCTTTTTCTCAATTAGAGGTTTTGCATCATTCAAAATCTATTCCTGCCCTCCCTTCTTTTTCGGAGCAAGAGCCTGTTTAGACTTCTTGTTTTGTGACTTGTTTCTTCTTTCGTACATTTTTCGTTGCAGGTCTTCCTCCTGAAGAGTGAGCCCTGTACCAAGTGCATTACCAACTAGTATTGGTATATATAGTTGCTCTGAAGGTACATTGGGTACTTTCTTCTCCATCTCTATGATTAAAAAAACAAAAAAATAAAAATAAAATCAAAGATCACATACATATAATGCACATATCATCACACAGAATATGAACATATCAGCATACAAAACATACAAATATCATCATATAAACATACAAATATCATCACAACACACACACACACACACATATATATATATATATATATACATACATATATATATATATATATATATATATATATGTGTGTGTGTGTGTGTGTGTGTGTGTGTGTGTGTGTGTGTGTGTGTGTATACATATATATCATCACACATAATATTCAAATATCATCACACAGAATATGCACATATTATCACAGAACATGCGCAAATATCATGCACACGGAATATGCGCATAGCATCACACAAATCATAAATGTATCATCACACAGAACATGAAAATATCATCACACACATCTTATACATATATCAAGCATAATAGGTAAATATCATATACATATTATCTCACAAAATATGCAAATATTATTAGACATATGATTTACATATCATCACACAGAAYATGAACATATCATAACACAGAACATGAACATATCATYACACAGARCGTGYACATATMATCATAGGAATYAATCTATATTCCAATAAAAAAGAATRAGAAATTCACAAATTATAGATCACTACACAAATCTTGCACATATAATCACATCACATAGCATCACAAACTACATAAGAATTCATCTGTATTCTCAGAAGAAAAGAAAAAGAATAAGAAATTCACAAATGATATATCATCATACAGATCTTGAACATATCATTTCAGAAAACGTGCACATAACATCACAACTATATGAAAATTTATATATATCCTCAGAAAAAAAGATTTACAAATGTTATATCATTACACAGATCTGGAACATATCATCACATAGATCTTGCACATATCATCAAAAAGTACATATAATATCTTATCACAATTCCAAAATATAATCAAACATCCATTCAAAATTCTGAAACTAAACTGAGGAGTGATGATAAATCAGAGAAACCTGAAATTTCAAAGCATATCAATCAATGATTGAACCCTAAAATTGAAAGYATATAATTATAATAAATTGRTTTKTTTTTGTGATGAATCAATAGCAATCAATTGTGAAACATCATCAATCGATGATGAAACATCAATTTGTTTATGAACATCAAAGGAAAAAAGGAGAAAAATTGAAAACTTAATCGGGTTTTATGTTTCAAGTAATTGTTTACTTGTTATGAAAGCCGAAAATCGTCGGAGAGCGTCAAAAAACTGGAGAAAAAATCACCGATAAATGAGAGAGAATTTTTTAAAGGTCTGAGCGTGAAGTGGAGAAAAACTGGAGAAAATTCGTCGAAGAACTGAAAGGTCTGAAAAGAGTTGCAGTGTTTTCTTTCTTTTCATGCGTGTGTGAATGGGAAAGTAAAAGTGGAGTGCGTGTGGAATTAGGGCTCTATGAAATGGATACACACGTGGAACTGAACCTCCAGCCTTTTGATTTAGTGTGGGACCGGGTGCATCCTACAAGATGCACCTGGGTCCATGGTATACCTTCTCCATCCTACCATGCTATTTTTTTTATATATATATAGTTTTTATTAATATCACGATGAAAAATGTATTGGATAAAATCGTATCGCTTTCTTGGTGTGTTTTTTATTTTGCAAGTAAATTTATCGCACTTATAAAATTTTAATGTTAAAGTTGTTATTTTTTTTCTCTCTTTATATATTTGAATGAATAGAAATGGACGCATTAAAAGTCATTTTCTGCTAATTAAATAAATTTGCAATTCAAAAAAAAATTATTTTACATGTTTTTTAATAAAAGAAATTAAAAAAATATATCATGTTTGCAATCAAGGTAATATTTTAAAAAGAAATACATTATGATTTGGATATAATCGAGTTAAAGATAGTGCAAAATGCACTTATTTACAAAATCATCATTTCAAAAACAAGATTTTCTCAAGAATTCATATCAATAAAAAGTCCTGATAACTATGAACTCAAAAAAAAAATTGAAAACGTTAGACCACCCGAAACTATTCCAAACCGCATGCTTAACTGTATTCCAAAAATAGCAACAAAAAACTAATATTTTAATTGAATCATAATTAATAATTCGATTATATTTTAATTAAAAAATCGCTCAAAACGTTATGATAATGGATGAGATATTTTACTTTAAAGTACTGTTTATTTCTTATTCCATTGCATATGTACAAAGATAATGATCGGTTATGAATTTGGATCAAAATATTCAACAATTCTGGCTCTGATCCTTCTTCTTCTTCCTTTTTTTTTCTCTTTTTTCCTCTTTAGATCAAAAATAGGGGTAAATATTTATGCTTACTCAGTTTTTTTCCCTTTTTTCCTCTTTAGGTCAAAAATAGGGGTAAATATTTATGCTTACTCGTTCATTGTCTATAGAATAGTAAAGTGAAAGACAGGTATTAAGTCTTAAGATTGAGCATAAATCTATTACGTTACGTGTCTAATCAAGAGTGAATCGAGAGGTGGACAGTGCTGATGCTGGCGTCCATGGTTGTTGATACAACATCAAGTATCCACGTCGCCAATATGCAGGTATCCATGACGATTTTATTAGGTAAGCTAGGTAAGCGACCTCATTTCTCAGAAGGAGAAATCCTTCTGGGAGCTGGGCGAACTGTTTTGGAAGATAGCGACCTGTTTTACAGTAGTGGCAAGCTCTTATGTGAGGTAGCGACCTCTTTTGATATAAGTACTATTATACCAACTTAGCGCTGAGTGGTAGCTCGGCGTTGGTGTTGGGCTTCCTAATTTTGGGCCCTTGATGGACTAACGCATGCTATTCTATGGGGTCTCAGTGGACTGAATCCTATGAACAGGCTTGTTGGCCCATGGCTAGTAAAGTAATTCAGCAAGAGTTCTATCAATTATGGGAATTTAACATATAGGAGGAATCTTAATTCTGAGTCGGTTGTGTTATTTATGGCAGAAGAGGGAAACCCTAGATTGGGAATACTTCTCTTGGCTATATAAAGAGGACTCAGGCCTCATTCTCTATCTCTGAGTTGATTCTTTACATCTTGCGTTTTTTAGATCTCTCTCATTTAAAGGGTCTCGCCTATTTATTAAGCCCTATTTGACTTAGGCATAGGAGGGCCTACGCCGGGCCTTGGCTGGGTTTTATTTTGCAGGATCTACAGGTCACCAGGAGTCCCTTGGAGATTAATTAGGTCACTGCACGGTTATTCGAAGTTATTCAGGTTGTTGATCATGTATATAAGGTCAGTACCCCCTATTCTTGAGGCACCAATCTTTTTGGTCACATCAAGTGGCGCCTTCTTTGGGAAAGAGGGGCATCGAGTCTTTGGGCGAAAGACGTGAGGGTTGTTAAAAATAAAATAAAAACAAAAATAAAAACCGAACAAACCATGAAGCAAAACTTGAACTTTGATGGAGATGCAAATAAAACAGCGGGGTTAACGATGGGAAGGAGCAAACACCACCGCCAGCAGACACCAATCAAGCTAAGACCACACCAAGGACTCCTTAATAGCTTGATAGGATTGGTATCACCGGATAAACAAGGAGAGCTAGATGAAATCCTAATTGGCAAGGTACGCAACAAGGACGAAAAAAGAAAAGTAAAGGTTGATCAGAAGAAGGACGAAAAGGGGAAGGAAGGTTGGAAGGATGACGAGTACGTACCAAAGAATTTAATTGAGGAGCAGATACAGAGTAGAGAATCCTCACCATGGACACCAAGTACTGACCTACTAAAAATCTCAAGTAAACACAGATATTCGATGGACTTCACATCATTATCGGATGATGATTATGTCAGAGATCGGCAATGTATGGATGGTAAACCAGGAAAACAACAAACTCACCGGTATGATACAAAACATGACAATAAGGATGGTCAACTCATGGGTGATGGGTCGCGATGAAAATCGTACAAACGTCGAGCTAAGCGTTATGAAGAGGAGGAGGATGACAGTAGTAGTGAGGATTTATTCATGGATTATGGGCCGCCAAGGAGATCTTATAAACGCCGAGCTCGACGTCATGAGGAAGATGATAATGGTGATGCAGGACCAGGTACTCGGGCATTCTGAGGCATGCAGGAAGAATTATTGGCTTTACAAAGACATTTCGATGGGACAGGACCAGAAAAATCTATGGGACATCCTTTCTCAGACAGGATATTGAGAGCTAGACTACCTCGCAGGTATAAAGCATTAGAACTTCAGTATGATGGGATGTGTGACCCCACACAACACGTGAAAGGTTTTGAAAAYGAGGCAGTATTAAGACAGTATAYAGATGTTGTAACATGTCAAGCCTTCTGGTCTACATTGAAGGGAATAGCYAGGACTGGTTTCACCAGCTAGAAYCGAGAAAAATCACTAGCTTCCAAGTTATGAAAGYAGCTTTCTTAAAGYATTTTGCTAGCGYTAAACTGCACACCAAGACCGCGCAGTCTCTTTTCGAAAGTCTAAAAGATTATGTCAATCGGTTTACCAGGGCTACTCTGAGGGTACCAACAACCACTAATGAGATGAAGGCTGGATCATTACAACAAGGCTTGAGAAGGGAGGATTTGTGTAAATCGTTGGCCAAGCGACCTGCACAAACTTATGAAGAGGTCTTGGATAGGTGTGATAAGTATATACAGGTGGAGGAGACTGAAGACGAATTCGGATTACGCTTTGGAGTAGAGGTCGCGGACCCAGAAAGAGTCATTTCCAAGAGGTCGAAACCCAGGAGAGAACCAAGATGTATTGTCTGAAGACTCCTAACCATGTGAGCAGGTGACAAAACGACAACTAGCGCTGATAGGAGAGAATGGAGAGAAAAAGATTTCACACCCTTAGCGTATCTAGTCGCAAAGGTGTTCACAATCATGGAGCGGAAAACACTCGATGCTATCAGGTGGCCTGAAAGTTATACGCAACCTCCCACTAATCCAAAATCTGAGTTCTTTTGCAGGTTTCATAACACTTATGGACAAACAACCGAGCACTGCAGATACTTGCGTGATGAAATTAAAAGGCTCATTAAAGCCGGTCATCTAAAGAAAGTTATATACAGGGACAGGGAGCCATGGGATCAAGCACAACCATTACCTCCACCACCTCCCAGAGGTCCGCCTCGGAACCAGGGTAGAGAGCAGGCACAGCAGTCGCAAAGGTGTTCACGATCATGGAGCGGCAAATACCCAATGCTATCAGGTGGCCTGAAATTTATACGCGACCTCCTACTAATCCAAAATCTGAGTTCTTTTGCAGGTTTCACAATAATTATGGACACGTAATTGAGCACTGTAGACACTTGCGCGATGAAATTGAAAGTCTCATTAAAGCCAATCATCTGAAAAAAGATATATATATACAGGGACAGGGAGCCACAGGAGCAAGCACAACCATTACCTCCACACTAGTACAAAAACAGGATTCAAGAACAGGGATTTAAGAACGCCTCAGGAGGCGGCGTTCTTAAATGTCAGGCGGTGGCATTTTTGTAATAAATATACTGAATATCCAGAATGACGTTAAAAAGTTATTCTCGTATGTTAGATATCCAGAACGTCATTAAAAATGATGTTCTCGTATGTTAAATATCGAGAACGTCTTTAATAATGACGTTCTCGTATGTTAAATATCGAGAACGACTTTAAAAACGACGTTCTCGAATGTTGTACTATTAAGAACGCCTCTCTCAAGGATGTTTTGATTTAAAATTTATTTTTAATTGATTAATATACAAAATTCATTTATACCTTTCATCTCCTTCGCTCCCCGCTCCTAAACCCTCATCCCTTCAATCGTCGGAAACCTTCTTCTTCCCATATTCCACCACCACCACCACACTCCGCCAGCGCCGCACTCAAACCCTAGCCACCAAGGATAACACGTTCTCCTGAGCAGCACTTCGCTAGGGTTTGATGGCTGACCTCCCTTGCCTGAGCACCAGCTCCAGCGCCTCCCACCTTGGAATCCCAGYGGAGACACCACCACCACCTCCGCGGCCGCAACTGCAGGATTCTCGTTCAACTCACCGTGCCGCAGCTGCTGGGCGGTGGCGGCCACCTGCGTAAATTCCCTCTTAACCCTAAAATCTCCGCAACCTAAGATTTCTCCTCGCCGTCGACCGGCAAGCTAAAATTTGATGCTCTATATATTTAGATTTAATGATAACTCGCACAAAAGATATCTGAGAACTTAAGTAACGGGTCATTTTGTTTGGAGATAATAATTTGAGGGACTAAGTATGCTCTTGGTTGTCTCTGGTTTACTCTCATTACGGTTTGGCGACCTAAACACTCCCTGGTTTGCATTATTCATGATTGAATATGGTCTTACTTATGATAACCATTTTATGGCAGGTTGTAAAAAAGATCGAGCATAATGAAATTAAAAAGTAATATCAAGTTATAATTGTTCACAAATCATCATTTGAAATCACGCAGGTCCGTGAATCAAGTTACAAGAGATTTAAAATGGCTAAACAGTATTACAGTCAGGTATGAGCTCATCTACCGGGGCCTCTAGCTCAGCAGCGAGTCCCACCTTCAAGATGGCATTTCCCTTGCAAGGGATCCACCACTTTTCTTTCATTGATTGGCCTATACCACCCTTCCAAAATGAGAAGTTGGGTAGCTCGTCAGTTATACTCCTCGTATTCGGCTTGAATGGGATACTGTCTTTTGCAAGTTGGGCCTTGATCCGCTCTACAGCAAAGTGGACCCATTCTCGACCTCCTCTTACCATCTTGGCAAAATAGTGAGTTTTATTCTTGTATACATTCAGCAGCTCTTCTCTGTATGCATTCCTGAACCTTCTACCTACTTCGCTTTTCAAGAAAGTGCGGGCTGGTCTTTTATGGACGGTATTGAGTCTTGCTCAGAGGTCAAATCCTGCCACTCAGTGATAAAGGGCCAGGCTTCAGGGTTATAGAGAAAGAAAAAGCTAACTTTCCACTCGTGGACTTTCGACGAGGGATTTACCAAGAAGCATTTCTTATGGCGAGAAGAGAGGTAAAAGGAACCTTTTTGGTTCTTTATCGAAAGATAAAGTAAAAGAAACCTACGTCAGGTTCTACGCTATAGTAATTACAAAGAATTATATACCCAACAAAGAATCTAATGGAGTTGGGAGTCGTTTTAAGGAGTGCGGCCTTATACTTTGTAGACATAGCTATAAGGAAAGGATGTACAGGGAATCGGAAGCTCGTCTTGAGGTGTTCCTCGAAGAGAGTTATATGATTCAAAGGGGGGTTTGCTGGGTCAGTTTGGAGCATGTTCGGGTAAGTTATTATGATGGTTTCAGAGACATTAAGAGATACTATTAACTCTTCAAGGATGCTCTGGTTAGGGAGTACCCAACGGTTTTGCGCAGCTACTCTGGTAGCTCTCATAAGTTCAGACAGGTTCGGCGTAAGCCGAGGTTGGCACTAGGGTTACTGGGTTAGTAATAAAATGTTTGGGTTCAGAAGCTGAAGGCATTTCAGATTCTACTAAGGGCATGCCTTCAGGGATTTATTCGATCAAGGCTTGGGTTTGAGCCTTCAGTTCAGACCAGGGGATACTTCCCTCCGGTTCATCTATTGTACCAGGTTAGGGTATAGGTTTAGGTGTGGGTGTGGGTGTGTTTCTTTTCTTGATACGTAATTTCAGGGGAATCACTATTGATTCGGTATCAGAAGGTACGTTTGGGTTTATGAGATTAGGGTTTAGAGAAGTGGAGTCAGATGGATCTGGGTTCATCATCAATCGATTAATGGGGAGGGAAAAAGACATAAAATTATACTCATCAACACAGATATTAACAGCGAGGAATTAGGATAATTATTAGAATAAGGAATTAGGGGGACTTACTCATTGTTTCACTTGATGACGTTGGTGCGGGTTAATGGTGCTTCGTGATTTTGGCAGAAATTCGAGAGTATTTTTGCAGAGAAAAGGGTGTGTTTTGATTGAATTTTGCGTAAGTGAAAGAAATGAAGGGGAGAAGTATTTTTGTGTGTCTTGGACGGCGGAAAGATGAGAAGACATAAAGGTTTTTCGAAAGGTGGGAAATATGGTAGGGTTTATTGTGGACCTTTCATTTCTGGGTCCACAGGATTAAATATATTACGAGGTAACGGGCTCGCAACATTGTCCGACATGGTGCAGAAACACAATTAATGTTATTAAGTGAGAACCGGTTGAACTGGGAACCGATCACTACACCGGTCCGGTTTTCATGTGAAAACCGGTGGACTCAAAAACCGATAGAAAACTGGCTAAACCGGTCATGAACTGGTTGGATCGGTGAACCTATGACAGGTTCAACCAGTTTTTTTTGAATTTTTTTTGGTTTTTTTTATGCTTTCTTATTTTTATATTTAAAATAAATTGACGGGGTCTTATTTTTTTTATTTGGAGTACAAATAAATACAAATTATGATGGTTAATTTATTTCATTTTGAAGTTGTTGGACTTCGAGTGATGATATAAGGTTTGAACTATTTTATTTGATTTCTCTTCATTATATTTTCAGATTCTTTTTTTGCCTACTTAACTATCTTATTTTATTTTATTTCTGACTTGCCTCTTAATGTATTTTCTATCAAGTTACTTTCTCATGTATGAGGTTTTTTTTAATATTGCCTCCATAGACCTGGTAAAAAAGAAGGTCAAATACCGATGGAATTTACCTAATGAATGATACCATAAGTAAATAATAATAATATATATTACTAATTTTTTTTTAATATAAATAATATAATTGTTTAATTCATATAACATAATTATAATACAATTTTAAATACTAATACTATTACTAAAAATAATAATATATAATTATAATATATTACTTTATGTATATAGTTTTTTAATGTAACTGGTATATCTAATAAATATAAATATATGACACGATGTTTTTACAATAACAATAACAATTTTTGCAACATTTTTCTCATTTCTTATTTTTTGTTGAAATATAATATTACTTGTAATATATATATATTAAAGAAGAGGTCTGGAGAGAGTAAAAAGCCACGTAGGATTATTTTCTTTTTTTAGTTATGTTGGAATTTTCTTAACATAATTATGATAGATACCTTATTTAATATTATTATGATTTGGTTTCTTTTTTTAATTAAAAAGCCACCTTGGATTAGTTTCCTCTTTTAATTATGTATGAATCTTCTTAACATAGGATTATTTTC
>BMAC01000008.1:953296-974684 GCA_014905375.1 Phtheirospermum japonicum | reverse complement strand
TTGCACATTATTTCATACACTTGTGCACATTAGTTCATAACTACATGCACAACTAGCCACTATATACAAAACAATTAAAATAATACATGCACAACCAATTGCACATTAGTTCATACGCGCGTGTACATTAGTTCATAACTACATGCACAAAATAGCCTCTATATACAAATAATTAAAAAATACATGCACATCAAATTGCACATTAGTTAATACACTCTTAAACATTAGTTCATGACTACATGCACAAATAGCCACTATATACAAAACTATATAATTTAATTGCTTGTGCACAATTGTGCAATTTTTATTGTGCAAATTCGCAACTAGTTTTGTGCATGGTTAGTAACGCTATTGTGCACATATCTGGAACTAATGTAAGACTATAATTTTTAACATACTAATATATTCACACACAAAGACAGTATATATACTACAGAATGTTAAATTGTATAATGTTTGACATTAAAAAAAAAGAAATTTAGAATATGCTACAACAATGTGACTCATCCTTGTAATATGTATACAAAATAAATTTTTGTCTAAGTCGATTAGATCAGAATGCATAAAGTCAAGTACAAAATTTATCCATGTTACCAAATCCATTCAACAGTAAGTTTATGCAACTAAGGGCACAACATAATCCAACAACATCAAAATATGATCTAGCAATATCAGTTTAACTTTATTTTAAAATCAAAATAAATATTACAACATTAGTTTCAGGATATGCACAATAGTGCTATAAGACATGCACAATAGTATTACAAGTCATGCACAATATATATCAATACACAAATTATGAAAATACACCAGCAATGAAATTACACATGACTCTGACAAGATGTTGCCTATTTGCCAAATCCAGCACAACATAATATAACAACATTGATGTAATGATATTTTGAAAGTAAAACAACTCCAAATTAAGTCAAATTACACTACCAAGTTTTACATTATTTCAAACTAGAACATTAGAACCGATAATAATTTCAAATTAAAAACCTAACTCAATGGACTAATCCGTAACATGTAAATAATTTCTTCAAATCAGCCTTCCGTTCAAGTTTCTTTGCCTTGTAAATTCAGAGATACTCCTTTGCAACTTTCACGTTTACATCTCTCCGCATACCAAGGTGTATGCCTTAGGAACATTGATTTTCCTTCAAGTAGTTTGATTACATAACTCAAAATTAGCTACTAATAAGAAATACCACTTTTGAATATCAAACTTGTAGACTAGTTGCTTCCAACCAGAAAAAAGAATACCTGCTTAATAAAATCAATGCCCAAATTAGCAAAAAAAAAGTCATACACATTACATAATTAATAATAATAATAACTAATAGTCCCAAAAGTAATAATTGTAAAGTGCGTTAACAAGTAATTCCCCAGTTCAACCATTGTTCTTCTCAATTTAAACATTGTGCTTTTCAATTCATTTCTTGCGCCATGTAAATTGAAAGATATTCTTTTATCTTTTGTATATTGACATCCTTCAACTCATCCAACACAAGTAGTTGCAAGCAATCTGGTCTTCAAGTTGGTAGACAAAAATTCGTTACACAGTATTAGTAATAAAAATGCACATTAATATACATGATTTTGCACAATATTTTCCCCTTCAGATCTCAATTGAAAAAAAAAACTAGATCTGAACATCAAATCCCCAAATCACCCATTTTGCATAAASTRATTAAGAGATAGAATRTTTATCAAGGAATTGTGTATTTGAAGAATTTTCATTACCCAAATCTATTCACGATCTAAATGTGTATCTATATGATTTAACAAATATTGATATTTAACCAAAATCCTCAAAATCATAAGCTTGTAAACCCTAAAAAATAACAAGAACAATCGGAGTATATCAGGAATTTAAAGTATCTGGAAAATCCTAATGAATCAAATACTTACAGATTGAACAAAATAAAAAATAATCGCCAACAAATAAAAACTTACTTAACAATGGAATAAGAGACTTACGAGTTTGAGAGCTTTAGAAGCGTCATCCATGGCAATATTTGTGATGTTCGTAGGAGATTTGTTCTTCTTGCAAAGAGCTTACAAATCAATGAAAAGAAATTAGTCGAGGGGTTTCTCTTGCGTCTGATTCAATGGGGAATGAACGAAGGGTACAAATTTGTCTAAAAACCCACCGGTCTCTTAATTACAAGAATGCCACCGGGTCTCTTAATAAAAGCCATTAAAAATTAGTGGTCAATATTCATTCTCATATCTCACCCAAGGATCTATTCTCACATGATCCTATACCTATATATATATATATATATATATATATATATATATATACACTTATATTTGTTTATTATAATTAATATATGAATTGTATACAGACATAAATAAGGTAATACTTATGATTGTAAATATATATTGGATTCGAATCTTTATAATCTACTCCCTTCGTTTCTTAATAAGTATCGTTTTATTGTTTTTGTTCATAATTAAGGAACATAATATTTGACTAGTACATCATCAATCAATTAATAATATTCTCATTTAATTACTTACATTATTTCCCTTTAGTTATTTTATTACAATAAACTTGTTTATATTTCTTAAAATAAACGGGGATAAAACTGGAATAAAGTGGCAAGAAATTCTAAAACGACATTTAATTTGTAATAAAACTCAATCTCTAAAACGACATTTATTTTAAAACGGAGGGAGTATATTGAAAACGTAAGATTAAAATGATTTTTTTCCTCGTTTACAAAAATACATCATATGAGAAAATCACATATATATCATGTTTTTATTTATAAAATAGTTAAGTACAACATTATTAGTATAAATTACAGCATGTGTGGAAATCATGAATCAATTGATTATAGTATAATTAGTTTAACAAAATGGCTAAGATTGAGGAAAATTAAATGCAAATAAAATAACTAAAATAGAATGTCCAATTATAAATGGAAATGTGATCATCGGTGTAAGATCATTTGACTTTTTTGATTAATTAGTATATATTTGGTATGGATGTTTTAGTTTAAGTATGTAAAATACTTATAGTATTTTAATAATGAAATATATACATATATACATACATACATATATATATATATATATATATATATATATACTTGTATATTGTTCATATATACATTATATATACATGGATATAAACGTATATATGTATATGGATACTATAATATTTATAAGATTACGTAGATTGTGTGGACTCATTTAATATAATATATAATGCGAGGAAATCAAGCATATATATTTGAATGAAAATTAAATAATTAAAATAGAATTTCAAATTATAAATGAAAATTTGATAATTAATGTATGAGGATTATAATTTTTTTTTGATTTTATGAATTAGTATATATCTGGTATGAATGTTTTAGTTAAAGTAAATAAATTATTAATCTGAGGAATGATTACGAAACAAATATGTGAGAATTCTATTCTTACTAATTATATATTTGACAAGATAATTAATTATGCTAAATATATATTTTTTTTATAATTCGATTATCAAAAGTGTAGTAATTATGGGGTAGCGTGATTTGATATGTAATTAGTTGTATATATTTTTGAATAACTTAATCATGCCATCTATATACAGTTTCGTATGTATGTATGTGGATACTTTAAATCTTACTAATTTATATTTTTGTTTTTTTTTAAATCACGGTAACGTGATCAATGGAAATATTTAGTTAAGATCCATTTCATATATTCACTACTCCACATATTCGGGGATACGTTTTTTAATTTATTCTTAGTAATTATATATTTGGTAACATAATTAATTATGTTAAATATGTTTTCCAGTTATACTTCAATCACCAAATATGTAGTCATTATGAGGGTAGCGTAATTTAATATGTAATTAGTTGTATATATCTTTGAATAACTTAATCATGGTATCTATAAACAGTTTCTTGTATATCTAGTTATTCAATAAAATTTATTGCAGGAAAAGAAAATCACAAATTTAAATAAAAAACCACATATTCAATAAAAATAAAAACATTGACAAGCAATATTTTTTCAAAATAAAATTAAAATTACCCTGATTTTTTAGAAATCGGCAATATAAGATAGGATCATTACCAATAAACAATACTAAATATTTATTTTCACAAAAATAAATCCTCTAATTTCATAATCAAATAACATTCACCTACAAACACTCATAAAATTACAGAAAATTAACCTCGCGAATGATAAAATAATTCAAACATTTCATGAACACCGTAAACCACACAATTTCATGAAATTTAATACAAAAGAGCTTACATAGGATCAAAGAATAATCTAAAGTCATAAGTTCAAGTAGATCGAAGAATAATCCAACAAAATTCATCAGGTATATATGCCCATTAAATTCAAGCCCAAATTTTGCGAAATAACTTTTTTTGTTGCAATAAATAAACAAAATTTAAAAATATAAATTCAAGCAGATCGAGGAATAACCCCAACATAACTCAAAATAAATATCCCAATAGAATTCAAGCACAAGTTTTCCAAATATGTAATTCATCCAAATCGAAAAAAAAAAAGGGTAAAAATAAGAACCCACACATATTCGGATATGTTTTCGACGATTTCAAACTTAAGAGATTAATATATATATATATATATATATATATATATATATATAAAGGGTAGCGTTTCTAAAAATATTTTTCAAAATTTTCCTGCCCATTTTACATACTATTTGTAGTATACATATTTATTATTTAAATAATTATTTATGTAAATATTCTTTTGTAAAGAAAATATTAAATAGATAGAAAAACTATATATAATAATAAATAAGATTTGAGAAAAATAAAAATAATATAATTTTTTTTGAAGAAAATATAAAATATAAAAATTACTTAAAATAAATATATAAATATATGTAAATAATTAGTTAATAAATTTGAATAACCCAAAGAAGCAAAAGTAAAACATAAATACTTTTTCAAATGCTTCAAATAAAATTGAAAATATTAATAAAATCATATAGATAAAAATATAAGAACTTATAATTAAACTATAAATATTTATTCATAAATATGAAATAAAATCAAAATTTCAAAAATCAAATAAAATTAAATAGAAATTCATAAAATAAGTTAAATTCACTCAAAGAAATTCATAATTTGATTCTATAAAATTATTAAATAAATATAAAATAAAAGAATCAATAAAAATATAATAAATTAAAAAAAACTACAATAATATTTTGTGTGTGTGTGTGTGTGTAAGAAATATGAAAATAAAATATAAACATATAATATATAATAAATAAATAATTCTAAATAATTAGTTTATAAATCTGCAAAACCCGAAAAAATTGCTAATATTATAAATTAAAAATTTTTATTTAATAAATACCAAAAAAATAAAAAACAAACCAAAAAGTTGCTAATTATATAAAATAAAATATGAATTCATAGCTACAAAAAGGTACCATTAAATTATAGAAAATTATTAACTAAATATAAAATTAAGAAACAATAAAAAATTACAAGAAATATAATATTAATATAAACAAAATTAGGAAAAAATAAATGAATAAAAAAAAATAAATTTTATAATTTGATTTAAAAAATTATTTATTAATTTTGTTAACTAAAAAAAAAAGATAGTATGAGCACAACTAGAAAATTGATGCAACGAAGACAAAAAAAAATTATAATCGGTAACAAAAACTTGTCTTTTCTTCCATAATTTTATTTGTTGACCAGACTAAGTGATACGAGGACAAACCTAATATCGTCATATCTTTCAATTTTCTATATGCGACTCGTGTAAAACTTGGATGACCCAAACTTTGACCCTAAACGTGTCACATACTTGACAATGACACTCTCACTGGTATGTTTATTATGTCGACGACCTCGACGCTTATAATGGTTCCGCTTTATCTTCGCCCCTTTTCCCTTTTTACGCTTATATTTAGGGGTATGGGACTCCGTGACGAGGTAGAGCTGGAAGAATCCTCATGTTTTTGCTTACTCCGGCCTTTCCTTCCATGAGAAGATCTCCTAGACAGAGATCCTCCGCTTTATTTTGTCTTTGTCAATTTCTCTCCCTCCTCTCCGTTCAATCCATCGACCTTCTCTTTTAAATTACCCAGCTCGCCTGCTAGGTACTTATTCAGTTCTTCATGCCTCTCAAGAGGCACGAAATCCATAAGCCCGTCTAAAAATCCTTTTTTGATTTGACAGAGCTTGTCCTTGGGTAAATATTTCCATTCCTTCGTTCCTATGTGAATTACTCTCTGTGCCACCGCCTCCGGCGTCTTCGTCTCCGCGTTTCCTTCCGGTTCCTTTCCGTTGTGTTGCTTCAGGGAAGGTGGCGGTGTGCCACCCAAATTCTGAACTGACGGCTCCGCCTGAGAAGGCGTTTGGCCTTCTTTCGTTGGTTCTCCCTTGTTGATTTCCGCCATCCTGTTTTTCTTCTTCGACTTACTCGATCTAGGACCGAAATCCAAGATCCTAGGTGGGGTCTTATCTTTCATACTGTGCCTACGAAATTTCTCACGCCTTTCTCTCAAGGACTCGATGCCCTCTTTCTCACAGACGGCGCCACTTGATGAACCAAAATTGATAGGTTACCAAGAATATGGGGTACTAACCTCGAATAAGAGATCAGTGACTTAAAACAGCTTTCAATTTCACCACAGCGACCTGCTAAGCCTTCAACAAATCTCCTGTGACCTCGTCGGTAATCAGACTCGGCGAAGGTCCTCCGATGCTTAAATCAGATAGTGCAAGAGATAATTTAGAGATTAATCCATCAATCACAACTTCAACTTAGAAAATAAAGAGAGGTATGCACCCCTTTTATAGAGACAAGAGAAGTCTTCCCCAGGCCAGAGTTTCCTTCTCCCACCACAATTCCATAAATAGCGTAACCGACTTAAAATTAGGATTTCTCCTATCTGCTAAGTTCCCATATATGACAAATCTCTCATCAAATTACCATAATAGGCCTGGGCTTGTTATTCTTTCCATATAGTCCGCCGAAATCCCAGGTGAGCCCTTTTGGGCTTGATACTTATAAAGCCCATAACCGAGCTATCAGACAGCGCGCAACTAATACAATCATAAGAGGTCGCGACCCTATATGAGAACGCATCTTCATACTCCAGGTCGCTACTCTACAAACCAGCTCGCTCATCTCCCATAAGAAACCAACCAACTCGCTCACCTCCCAGAAGAGATGCTCCTTCCAGGAAATGAGGTCGCTTACCATAAATAACCACATATATCACGTATCGATTCTTAGTGCCGTATCACAAATAAAACATATAACCACATAACCAAATAAACCATAAACTCATTAATCATCTCCATAATCTATAATCATATGAAACCATATTAAAATATATTCATATCACACCTAACAAATGAAAAACGTCCATCTTTATTTTGTAACCTATTTAAGAAAGCTTAGTAATCAAATAAGTCTCTTCATCCAAGAATTAAACCACATATAATCATTCATTTATCCAACTTTCTTAAAGTCACAAAACATCACATATTATAGAATTATGTGGCTCTAATGAACTATATCCATTACCCGTGCCTTCTAAAGTCAATCTGGACCAAATAATCACACACGCAAATCCCAATTTAAAACACATGCAGTCATCACCATCGTTACCCATAATTGGCATGACATACATGACCCATAATTTATATATTTACGATTTCAAAATAAAGGAGAATAAATACTAATCTTGATTTTCGATGCCTCCATAATTTAGGCTCCTTTTTATCAACTGGCTTAGAACTCACGTCTTTCGCCCAATGACTCGATGTCACTCGTATTTCTACCGACAACGCCACTTGATGCGACCAAAAAGTTTGGCTCACCAATAAAGAGGTCGGCTACCTTCTCTAGCACAAGTGACCTATAAAATAAGATTCAAGCCGGACAGCCCCGACATGTGCCCTCGGATATTTAAGTCAGTAACCTCATAATTTATATAACACAAGTAACAAGAATAATATTTCTCCCATTAATCGTGAGAAAGGATTTCTCATCCATCATAATAGTCCTCATTCTTCAATCATCCGAATTGTATGCATGATCCCATGATATTTGAAATTCCAGTCCTGATACAAGGGCTTGAATCCCCTGTTGACAAGATTATTTGACTTGTCCACCAAAAATAGGATTCCTTCCCATGATGAGATTAAATATTCTAATTGTACTAAATCTCCATAATTAGGAAACTATATCATACTAGGACTATTTTTTTCCATAATTTCATAATAACTATAAAACCTTATTTACCATATTACCAACCTGTCGGGGCCACATAATCGTATTTAACCATAAGACCTTATTAACATACTACCATAATAACCTTATACCTTGGACCTAAAACCTTCTTCCTCTCTTGCTGCCTTCTTACCATATTAGTGAACTGTTAGGGTCCACTTACCTTATTCTGCGTCATGTTTATCAACTCTCTTACCATATTTGGCCGAGCTGATTTTTGATCCCGCATCAGTACGAAAAATATTCTTGTTTAATACTATAATGATATATTAACTTGATAAAGTTTTTGTATGCAAAAGTACAGGGGTGCTGCTTATAAAAACTAATGAAAGTCGCGAGCACTGAGCTTGCTCAACATAGTCATAGAAGCAATATGGTGCGGTTTCCGCAGTAAAAATAAATCTGCAATAGACAATTTTTCTTCGAAGAGAATCTAATATTATTCTATATCAATGAAATTTTCATTTACTCAAATAATCATGGACCATATTTTACACCAAAAAGAATCTATTATTCTTCTATTTAAATGACATTTTCATTAACTTAAATACTCATTGAATCATGATGATATATGTTATGTTTTTCTTTGTTTTTCTAATTTTTCTGTATTCTATGTTTCGAATATTAAGCTTGAGAGACAAGAAGTAGGAGAAATTGAGAGAGGGAGAGGGAGAGGGAGAGAGAGAAAGAATTAGGAGAAGATGATAAAATCATAAGTGCTTGTCCTTGTTCGCATTCCATTCACTCTTTAGAATAACTCTCGAGACCACTAACTCTCCCTAACTAAAAGATACTAATACAATTCAAATGTAAATGCAAATTAAAGTAAAGTATAAACTAAAGGATAAGCTCACATAAATTAAGTGGACAAACTATTAATATAATTTAATTGACACAATCTCTACAGACGTTTGCCAAGTTAAATCCCCATGTTTGGTAATGAAATTTTGGTACCATTTCTCTCAAAATGCATGGAAGCCAGTCAGGTATATTAGACACAAGTTTAATATACGCATTGCACTTGATTATCCATGACTTAGTATTTGTTCCATCAAATTTTGGAAAATCAACCTTAGGTAGATGACTTATTACCTGAATTTCTTGACTCGCTGGTTCTGTTGCCCCTTTGCGTTTGTTGGTATTTAACCGTTGTAATTGGATTGATGCTAAAGTCCCTTTGTGTTTGCTGTTATTTAACAGTTGTGGTTGGATAATTGCTAAAGTGTGTGTGAGGTGATGTTCATCGGTTGTTCCTTCATTTATATCGGTTTGGTAGAATTTGATTGTGCTTCCTGCAACTCTTTCATACGCGTGCCTTCGATCGTGGCTTTAATTATCAATTGATTTTCTAAGCTTGAGAGACAAGAAATGGAGAAAATTGAGGTAGATAGATATAAATTAGGAGGAAGATGATAATATCATAAGTTCTTGCCCTTTTTCTCATTTCATTCACTCTTTTATAATAGCTCTCCAGACCACAAGCCCTCCTCCCTAACTAAAAGATGCTAACAGAGTTCAAATGTAATGTAAATGTAAACTAAGAGGATAAGTGGACACAATTTAATGATGGGCCCAAGGCATTAAACCCGCTCAACTCTCCACCAGGACCCAATCTTCTCCGATTTCCTCATTCGCCAAGCTAGCATTTTTCTCTTCAATTCCCCTTATCTCTGGTATCCTGTTCACGACAATATAATTATCAAATTGTAAATAATAACACGTGGATGATAAAAAAAATATCTACTACCTATGCAACAACTAGTCTATATAACCCGATGTTCAACTAGTGTCTTGTAACATTAGAGTAACAAGAATTCTAACATATGTTCATACCTCAAAACATCGTTTAAAACATAGTACCCTTTGTCTTGAGGAGCAAGAAAAAAGGTCTGCGTAAATTTCTTTTTGTGGTTGCACGCTTCGGTCAATCGGCCAGTTACTAGCACAATCACTCCATCTTTACAAGAACCTTGTGCATCCACAGTCTCTATATCCTCCTTGTAGATTTTGTAGTCCAAGGAACATAGTTTATCATTTATACCCTGAAGGTAGAACAAGATAGTTAAGCTGAATGCCCAAATATAATAACCAACTGACATTAATAAACTCACTTTCATAGTAGTCACCATCGTCATAAGGCCATCAGGATCTGGGCGACTCAACACACTCGTATCCTTGTAAAATCGGTGGACCAACTCGGGAGCGCTTTCAAGAATATGGTAATACTGCTGGACAAATACTTTCCCAACAACATAATAACTCAGAGGTGGTGGCTGCATGGCCATTCTTATAAACTTAATGTCAGAACGGAGTCCCAATCCTATCTGCATCATTATTTATATATTTATAATATAAATTATTTTTAATATATTTATTTCCTATAAATATTAAAATATAATAATTCTTATTTTTAATTAATCATATAAAATAATTACAAACTCATTCATAACAATTAATAAATTCCATGTAAAAGAAAATATATAATAATTAGAAAATTATAAAACAATAAATAGAAAAATTGAGAAAAACATGTCGGGAACAATGTCCGGGTCATGTCCTCCCCTGTTTGAGGCGTGTCCAAGGTGTGTTCGAGCTATGATATTTAATAAATTTTGACAAATATACCCTTGTTATATAATTCAAATTTTTAATACTTTCTAAACAACTCATTACACCTAATACCTATACTACAATCTCTTATTCACACATACTTTTCTATATCATCACTATATTTAAATAATTAAATAATATTAAATGTAATAATATAATACAATAACAATAACCTTTGAAATATGAATTCACATCTACATATAATATAATATTATAACATCATTGACTCTCAGACACGATTTGAATCCCAACAACAACGAAAACAAAGTACAAATAAATAATCAAATTCTTGTTTGGTTATAACGTTTGTTATAAGCTTTATGAGACGATTTTATTATTTGTAGCAAGTAATTTAATCTTTTTATTTAATCAAAAATTCAACTTGTCATAAATTTTCTTTTGTTATCTGTTTTAAATGAATAATATATTAAATTAATTATTTTTTCGAAATTTATAATTTGACAACCAAACTGCTTAAATATAAACATAAAATTAGATATTCGAAAAGTTAAATGAGAAATAAAATAAAATATTGTATATATTTTCTTACAATTTAAATTGAATATGTTACAGTAGAGTTTGACATTTGAATTTTAATGACACGTTTGTTTTAAGATTTGCAATTCTGAAATACCAATTTTGTGAAACAGCCCTTGATTTATGCATCAAAAAGCCGACATTTTTCTTTTATGCGGTTTTATTCACGTAAAACTCAAAACCTAATCAGCGCAACTTGACCAACTATCAACTATTTATTCACGTAAGCACTCGTCTTATGTCAAGCAAATACCGGAGACAAAAATCTTCACCTTTTACACTATCATGCCGACACCATTAAAAAAAAAGAAGTAAATCGAGTAAAGTAAACTTTGAGATAATAGATACCTGCTAACAATTGAGTGTATAAAAGAGACGGCGAGAGACTTTAGAGAGATGCTGAGAGAATTGCGCAATCTGGAAACAAAATTGTGAATTGTGAGTAAAGTTTGTTAGAGTATTACTATTAGGGTTTAAAGATTATTTAATTAATTTTACAGGTTTTAATAAGGAAGATAAATTGGAAAATCTTTATTTGTTTGCTTAGATTAGGTTTCCATATTTGATTAGGATTATTAATTATGGAATCACTTGGCCTAAGGAAAGTTGTACTACAATAATTAATGTTTCTAATTTCTTCACAAGTCGCCTACTATTATATTAAGGAATCTTTATGACCTTCTTAAAATCTTATTTATTAGCGTCACATTGTATGGGATCCGACTGAGATACCAGCGAAAAAAAAAAAAATAGAAGAAGGTTATCTAAGGAGAAAAAACTGCCTCGAAAGACGAATGTGTATTAATACCAAGAAACTCTCATTAGATACTCTCATAAATAGGCCTTTTTTTCCCCAACATTCACTTCTTAGTTCAAGTACTATCCTTGTCTATAGATGAAATATGATCTATTCATCTTTGAAATTTCACATTCCTTAAATTTGGTATTTTTACATCGGTTGTTCTAAACATATAATCGGTTCAAAAGATTTTCTCTAAAATATTGTTAAGTTTCAAGGAAAAAAGGTAAAATATGGTGGAGGTGCAAACGGCCAAATCACTGAATCGGTACGACTCTAACTTACTGTAACATGCTATATGAAAATGTCTCTACATCAAATTGACATAAAAAGTGTTTTTTTTAATGGAAATTTAAGTGAAAAAGTATTTGTTGGGCAACCTAAAGGGTTTGTTGATTCTGTCAAATTTTGTTTTAAAATTAAAAAAGGCTTTGTATGGTTTAAAGCAAGCTCCTAGAGCTTGGTACGAAAGGTTGACTCGGAACTTATATCTTAAATTTTAACGTGGGAAAGTTGACAAAATCTTATTTCTCCTTAAATCGAATAAGCACATTTTAATTGTCCAAATTTATGTGGATGATATAATTTTTGAATCTACTAATGAGCAGATGGTGAGTGAATTTATTACGAGAATGTCTGACACATTCGACATGAGTATGGAAGTTAACCTCTTGATACGACACTAAAAATTCATACGTAACATATGTGGGTATTTATGGTAAGCGACCTCATTTCTTGGAAGGAGCATTTCTTCTGGGATGAGCGAGGTGGTTTGAAGAGTAGCGACCTTGAGTATGAGGATGAGTTCTCATATATGGTCGCGACCTCTTATACTTGTGTGTTGGGTGCTATCTTTTAGCTCGATTATGTGCTTTATAAATGTCAGCCCGAATGGGCTTATATGGATGGTCTTATGGGGTCCTGACGAACTATATGGAAAGAATAACAGGTTTAAGCCTATTCTGGTAATTTAAGTGAGAGATCCACTATTTATGGGAACTTAGCATAAAGGAGAAATTCTAATTCTAAGTCGATCATGGTATTTATGGAATCGTGGTGGGAGAAGGAAACCCTGGCTTAGGGAACACTTCTCTTGTCTCTATAAAAGAGGTGCATACCTCTCTTTATTTTTGAAGTTGAAGTTGTTGTTGACGGATTGATCTCTAAATTATCTTTCGCACTATCTAACTTAAGCATCGGAGGACCTTCGCAGGGGCCGCCCCCCGCCTTGGCTGAAGGTGTTGTTTTGAAGGATCGTCTAGGTAGCCAGGAAGATTTTTGGAGGCTTATCAGGTCGCTGTGACGTATTCGGAGGCTGTTTTAGGTTGCTGATCTCAAAATTGAGGTTAGTGCCCCCTATTCTTGGTAACCAATCTTTTTGGTTTTATTAAGTGGCGCCGTCTGTGGAAAAGAGGGGCATCGAGTCCTTGAGCGAAAGACGTGAAAAATTTCACGAGCGCAACATGAAGGAGAAAGACATACAACCCAAGACCTTAGATTTTTGTTCTGTATCGAACAAATTGAAGAAGAAGAACAAGATGGTGGAAATAAATGAAGGAGAACCAACAAAAGACGGACAAATACCTTCTCAGGCGGAACCAGCAGTTCAGAATTTAGGTCGCGCACCACCACCCTCCTCGAATCAACATAATGGGAAGGAGCCAAAAGAAGACGTGGAGATGAAGATGTCGGAGGTTGTGACGCAAAAGGTGGTTCATATAGGGACGAAAGAGTGGAAGGACCTACCCAAAGACAAGCTTTGTCAAATTAAAAAAGGATTCTTGGAGGGGCTTATGGAGTTTGTGCCCCTGGAAAAACAGGAAGAACTGAACAGGTACTTAGCAGGCGAGTTGGGTATCCCGAAGGAGAAGGCTGATGGATTGGATGGCGAACAGGGAGAAAAATCTGTGATGGAAAAAACAAAACAAAGTGGAGGGTCTCTGTCTCGGAGATCTTCTCAAGGAAGTAAAGATCGGGGTAAACGAAAACAGGAAGATTCTTCCAGCTCTACCTCGTCCACAGAGTCTTATACCCGTAAACACAAGTGCAAGAAACTAAGAAAGGTGAAGATAGGGCGGACTCATTACAAACATCAAGGTCGACGACATAGTAAGCATATCAGCGGGAGTGGGACACCAACCTCGAGTACGGATGGAGAATCTCTTGATAAATCGCATAAGAGTCGGAGCTGGTACCATGAGGGAATGGTGAGAACGGGCCAGGGAATAAGGTGTTTGGAGAAATGCAGGAGGCCTTACTAAAATTACAAAAACGGGTTGAGGGGGAGAAGTTCGAGGAAGATGGGGGGCATCCACTTTCGGATGATATGTTGCGAGCTACGATGCCTAAGGGGTATAAGGCGTTGGATTTTCAGTATCAGGGAATGACAGATCCGGTGGCACATTTGCAGCTTTTCGAGAATGAGAGGATGTTACATGAATACACGGATGCTGTAGCATGTCGGACCTTTGTATCTACTTTGAGGGGAATCTCGCAAAGCTGGTTTTACCAATTGCCGCGAGGAAAAATTACCAGTTTTCAGACGCTGCAAGCTGCTTTTCTGAAGCAATTTTCTAGTGTGAGGCAAAATACGAGGAAGGCACAATCGTTGTTTACTATGGTACAGCAACCTGACAAAACTCTGTAGCAATATGTTAATAGATTTACCTGTGCCACACTGGGGGTGCCCGCTGCAACGGATGAGATGAAGGCGGGATCTTTGCATCAAGGGTTAAGGAGAGAAGACTTACGCATGTCTTTGGTGAAAAAGGAGGCGCGAACATATGAGGAGGTCTTGGAAAGATGCCATAAATACATACAGGTGGAGGAAGCTGAAGAGGAGCATCGTGTGCGATTTAGTAGGGAGGTCGTGGATATGGGGATCAGTATGTCTAGAAGGCAGATAAGAAGAGAACCCATAAGGATAGTGCGCGGGCTCTTAACCCCGAGCCCTGCAGCTAGTGAGAAGCCGGAGATGGATATGCGGAATTGGAGGAATGAGGATTATACACCGCTAGACTACCCGCGGGCTAAGGTGTTTACTATCATGGAGCATTTGATACCTAATAACATCAAGTGGCCTGAAAATCGCACGCCGCTCCATACTAATCCCAAGTCTGATTTCTTTTGTTTATTTCATAACAATTATGAGCATTCCACGGAGAGGTGCAAGCATCTTAAGGAGGAGATTGAGAGGCTCATAAAAGCTGGGCACCTAAAAGAAGTTATTTATAAGGATAGAGAGCCAAGGGAACCAAGGCAACCCTTGCCCCCACCACCACCGAGGGATCCGCCTCAGGATCAGTTCGCGAAGCAGCCACAATAAGAAAATCACGGAAATAACGGTTCGAGAAGAAACAAGGGGAGGATAAATATGATTTCGGGTGGACTAACAGATGGTGATAACAACAGTGCGCGGAAGAAGCATGTTAAGTCAGCTCGCCCAAGAACGTGGGAGGTCGCTAGTGTGAGTTGAAGACCGTAGATAGTTAGGCCGGTCATCTCTTTTGGTCCTAATGAGCGACGTGGGCTGTAGAAGGATCATAATGATGCATTGGTAATTGAAGCTGAGGTGGCGGGGTACGAAGTCGGAAGAATTTTTGTGGATAATGGGAGCTCAGTAAATATTATATACACAAATTATCTTGAGCAAATGAAGTTGGAGACCAAGGTGCGACCTGTGAATAAGCTCATATATGCATTTAACGGGGCACAGGTGATTACGGAAGGAGAGCTAACGTTGACAGTGGTATCGGGGAAGGATGAGTTGCAAGTAACAAGGAATCTGAAGTTTTTGATAGTCCGGGGAAGGTCAGCGTATAACGCCATATTAGACCGACCTGCCCTCAATGCATTCCAGACAGTGACATCGACCTATCACATGAGTATCAAGTATCCGGTCGGAGATAGAGTAGGGGAAGTTATTTCTGAACAACAGGTCGCAAGGTCGTGTTACCAAATGACGGTCAGGAAAGGGTTGATTGAGAACAAGCGTGGAAGGGATGACGATTTGCCAGAAGGGGTAATTAGTGTGAAGAAGGTGAAAGAACAGGAACTCTGTTCAACCATATGAGGAGTTGATGGAAATTTCATTAGAGAAAGGTCGCCTAGAGTACACTACGAGAGTGGGGACCTTGATGGCTGAGACATTGAGGGACGAGCTAGTGAAGTTATTGAGGGAATTTCGGGACGTCTTCGCTTTTGGGGATGGAGAGTTAACAGGAGTGTCTTCGGAGGTCGGGCAACATCATTTAAATGCGGACCCGGAGGCGAGGTCAGTCAAGCAAAAGAGGAGGCATTTTGGGCCTGAGTTGGACAAGGTAATCGAAGAGGAGGTGCAGAAATTGTTAAAGGCTAGTCACATTCATGAAATTTAATTTCCTGAGTACTAATCTAATGTTGTGATGGTGCCAAAGCCGGGATAGAAATGGAGAATGTGCATGGAATTTTGCGACCTGAATAAAGCCTGTCGAAAGGATCACTATCCTTTGCCACGAATTGATCAGCTGGTCGATTGAACCTCAGGATGCGAGCTGCTGAGTATGATGGATGCTTCACATGGGTACCACCAAACACCTCTTGCAAAGGAGGATCATCCAAAGGTGAGTTTCGTTACTTCTAGGGGGACGTAGTGTTTCATGTCTATGCCCTTCAGGCTGAAGAATGCTGGAGCAACCTATCAGAGATTGGTGGATTGAATGTTCAAAGATCTGTTGGGGTCCACTATGGAAGTTTATGTCGACGATATGTTGGTCAAGAGCAAAAAAGCCGAATCCCACATGGAGGATTTAAGGAAAACATTCATTATAATAAGGCAGTACGGGATGAAGCTTAATCCGAAGAAATGTGCATTTGGTGTGTGGTCTGGAAAGTTTTTGGGATACATGGTAAAGGAGAGGGGTATTGAAGTTAATCCGAAGAAAGTGCGAATTGTTTTGGAGATGCCACATCCTCGGACAGTACGCGACGTACATGTGCTTACAGTTCACATTACAGGCCTTAATCGTTTTATTTCCAGGTCGGCGGAGTGGGGTGTCCCCTTTTACAGGGCACTGAATGGACAAAGGAAGCAGCGGAGGCATTTGAAGAATTGAAAAAAAATACTTGGCTGAAATACCATTGTTGACCAAGCCAATGCCTAGAGAAGACCTGATCTTATACATATCGGTTGGGGAGGTCGCAATAAATTTGATGCTAATCAGAGAGGATGCAGGTACACAAAAACCTATTTATTATGTCAGCAGGATGCTGTGGGGGGCTGAGTTGAATTATTCCGAGCTGGAAAAATGAGGTTTTGCGCTGATCTATATAGCAAGAAAACTGCGGCCGTACTTTTTGAGCCACAAGGTAAGAGTACGTACCAATTTAGCTCTTAAGCAGGTTTTGGGTAATCCGAATGTATCTAGGAGGTTGGTGAAGTGGGCTATGGAGTTAAGCGAGTACGATGTTGTGTATGCACCCAGGGTAGCCATCAAGGCACAAGTGTTGGCAGAATTTTTGCAAGAAATGGTGTGTCCATATGAGGCAAGCGACGAGGTAAAGCCATGGGTATTGCATACTGATGGATCAACTATGGTGTCAGGAGCAGGGCTGGGGGTCGTGTTAACCAGCCCAGAAGGAGAAAATTTGGAGTTCGTGATAAAGTTGGGATACAAAGCATCTAACAATGAGGCTGAGTATGAGGCTGTGTTGCAGGGTGTGAAAATGGCGAGCGATCTGGGAGCAAGAAAGGTATGGGCGTACACGGATTCCCAGTTGATAGCTCGTCAGTTCGACGGTTCCTTTGAGGCCAAGGAGGAATGCATGGAGATATACTTAAATAAGTTACGAGAAGAGGTAGCGCACTTTGAGGAGTTTAAACTAGAGCACTTGCCGCGGGCTGAGAACACCCGGGCTGATCAGCTTGCTCGTATAGCAGGTGCACTGGAACTTGTGATACTCAAAAAATCACGCTGATGGAGTTGGGACATAGTAGTGTGGAAAAAGGGAAGGAGGTTATGGAGCTCGAGGTCAAGGATGATTGGCGTACACCTATCTGGATATTCTTGTTAAAGTAAAAGAAGGCGCAGAAAGGTTGACAACAAAGGAGACTAAGACAATGGCTCGTTTTTGTGTGATAAACGAGGAGTTGTATAAAAGGTTGCGCTTCGGAACTTTTCTGAAATGTTTGGCTAAGGAGCAGGGTTTGTAAGTGTTGAAAGAGATACGCGAAGGATACTGCGAGGATCATGCAAGGAAAAGCATTGGTTGGCATAACATTGCGGGCTGGATTCTTTTGGCCAGGAATGAAAAGTATGGCTAGCGACATGGTAAGAACGTGTAAGAAATGCCAAACGCATGCCCCGGTTATCCATATATCGGCCGAAGAGATGATGGTTATGACCTCGCTGTGCCTGTTTACACAATGGGGGATTGATATTCTGGGACCTTTTCCAAAAGCTCCGGGCAACAAGGAATATCTGGTGGTGGCAATGGATTATTTCACAAAATGGGTAGAGGCTGAGGCGGTCACGGGTACAAGCGAGCAGGATATGATGGATTTTATCTTTATCAATATTTTTTGCAGGTTTGGAGTACCACGATTGTTGGTGTCTGACAATGGAACCCAGTTTAATGGGCAGAAAATTCGAGATTGGTGCAAGGAGATGGGGATGAAGCAACTATTTGCTTCTGTGGCACATCCCTAAACTAACGGGCAAGTTGAGGTTACTAACCGTATCATTGTGCAGGGTCTTAAGTTACGATTAGAAAAGGCATGTGGGCTTTAGGAAGAAGAGCTCGCGTCGGCCTTGTGGGCTTATCGAACAACTCCCCGAACTTCTACGGGGGAGTCGCCGTTCAGTCTGGTCTATGGGATGGAAGTTGTTATTCCAGCAGAGATAGTAGGTGGATCGCAGAGCTTATCAGCATTTAATGTGGAGCAATTGAAACAATTGATGAAATACGAGATAAGGCTGCGGCCCGGGTCAAACATTACAAACAAAGGATACATGCTGCTTTTAATAAACGGGTCAAGCATCGCTGTTTCTAGGTTGGTGATTTGGTATGGAAGCGGGCTGATGCATTGCGTATGACTAGGAAGCTGGAGCCAATTTAGGTTGGGTCATTAAAAGTGGTAAAAGTATTACGAGGAGGAGCATATATACTTGAAGATGCAAAAGGAAAAGTTCTACCTAGGAGATGGAATGTGTGTCACTTAAAGAAATATTACGCCTAGGTGGCGGGCTGATGATGTTTTACCCTTTTGGGAGATTATGGTGTTTTATGCTTCGGGGCGGGCTAGTTGTATTTTTACCCTTCGGGGCGGCTATGATTATTTACCTTTCGGGGTGGTTGTTTGATTACCCTTCGGGGCGGGCTATGTGTATTTTACCCTTCGGGGCGGTGATGGTATTTTACCCTTCGGGGCGGGCTAGTTGTATCTTACCCTTCGGGGCGGTGATGGCATTTTACCCTTCAGGGCGGTGATGGTGTTTTACCCTTCGGGGTGGGCTGGTTGAGTGTTACCCTTCTAGGCGAGCTGATTATGATGTACCCTTAAGGGCGGATGTCTTTCTCAATATAATAAAACTTGGCGAGCTATTTTCATGGTTTTATATGGTTAAAGGATGTGATCGTGTTATTTTATATGTTTGGGAAGGATATGTTTGACTTACATATGTTTGTCGAGCTGTTGTGTTATGTTATGGATGGTTATGTCTTCGCGAGCTAATATGTTTACTTTTTATATGCGGGCTTGTTTTAGCTTTATAGGGATTATTAGTGATTCGTGGTTTGATTATTTCTTGGATCTCATGATCTTACGGGGTAAAGTATGATTGTGATTGGTTATGAATTCGTGCGACCTATGGGTTTACTTTATACATGGTTTATGGCTTGGTTTTTACATGGTTTGAAGTGCAGGTTCATACATGGTTTGAGTTGACAAGCTATGCATATAATAAATAGAAATGGAGGTGTTCACATAGATAAATATTGTTCATACATGCTGCAAGCATAGATACATGTTTTTAAAGTGAGCAACAAGCCATTAGGTCGTGCTCGGTCCAGACGCAAGAATAATGTCCTCCAAAGGCGTATCCAACTCGACAGAGAGCTTGGCCGATAGTATAGCTCGACCTTGGCAGGATAACCACCACTCAGCCTCAATCGGCTGGTTCATGCCGCCCTTGAAGGTGCTAAAGGGGGGCAACATTGACCGCTCGTCGTTGAAGCGTCAAAAATAATATTTATAAAGTTCTCGACTTTCCTCTACTAACTAGTAGCAGTGGCAAGCAAGGGTCGATCCCACGAGAAGTGTGGATTAATTTGTGATAATTCGTATTTTTCTAAACAAAGAAAACGGGAGTAAAGAATATTAACCAATCTAAGAAAACTAAATAATTAAAGAAAACAATTAAAAACAATTAAATGAAACAAATAAGAAAATAATAAATAATAAAATAACTTTCCAGTCCTAGTTCAGTTTCCACCCTCGTTCCACTCATTTAACCAATTGCAATATTATAATTCACTCTTCATATAAAACTAAAAACCCTAAGTAACAATAAGCTCTGCTACTCAAATTCACCCTTACCGTTTACTCAATTAACATAAGCTCTTTAATTGATTCTAATTATTAAATAACCTAGAATAAGCTCTCTAGATTCAACCCAACAACAGCATTAATATCTAGGCAAATAGGTTAATCTAAACAATAAATGCATAAGCTTGGTTTATTCAACCTATGTTGTGTTACCCCTAATGATACGAGACCATTAGTTGCTTCAGAGAAATCGAAACTACGACAATTACACGGGAAGTAGTCCTCTTTCTAGCAATTGATAACCAAATCCCTAATCTAGGTGGCCAATCCAAATCAAGAATCAAGAAATCATGTCATGAATTTAGCAATCATGATATGTAAACAAGTGAAATTGCTTGTGTTATCTTGTTTACATATCATGATTGCTAAATTCATGACATGATTGCTTGATTCTTGATTTGGATTGGCCACCTTGAAATTGCTTGTGTTATCTTGTTTACATATCATGATTGCTAAATTCATGACATGATTGCTTGATTCTTGATTTGGATTGGCCACCTAGATTAGGGATTTGGTTATCAATTGCTAGAAAGAGGACTGCTTCCCGTGTAATTGTCGTAGTTTCGATTTCTCTGAAGCAACTAATGGTCTCGTATCAT
>BMAC01000008.1:911645-952242 GCA_014905375.1 Phtheirospermum japonicum | reverse complement strand
AGGTGGCCAATCCAAATCAAGAATCAAGCAATCATGTCATGAATTTAGCAATCATGATATGTAAACAAGATAACACAAGCAATTTCATATGAAGAACGAAATAAATACGCATAAATTAATTAAAACATAATCTTACGAGGGTTTCAACATCCCTAGGACTAGATAAAAAAATCACTCACTAATGGAGTTCATAGAATAATAAAGAAGAAAAATAAATAAGAAGAACATAATTCTAGATAAGAAAGGGATAAGAGAGCTTAGATCTTGAATCTTGAGTCCCAATCTTCAAGCTCTTGATGGATGGTTGAATTGGGTGTTTTGGACTCCTTTTTGGTGTCTTGGAACCCTAGGATTAATGTTCCACACATTTTTGATGTTTAAGGGAAGTATTTATAGGTTTAGGAAGTCTTGGACAATAAGAAACCCTTAAAAATGCATTTTCTGGGCAGTCGCGTCGACCGACGCGCACAGAGGCTCGGCGTCGACGCTCCCGCTATGCTCGTGTAGATTAACATCGGTTCCGCGTCGACAGACGCAATGTCGACGCGACAGAGAGCTCTGTAGGCAGGTGCATCGAACGACATCGGTTCTTGTAGGCAGCAGTCAGCGACACTTTCTATAACGGTTGATCCCAGCGATAACCCATCTAGAAAGTCCAGAATCGTCCTTTCTTTGTTTTCTTCGCCAATTCTCTCGTTTTGTCTCTCGTTTCCTCGTGAAACTCTTATGCATCATTCTTAAATCTTCAACTCACGAATTTAGCACCTAATTACTGCAAAATAGATCAAAAATACACAATTGGTGCTCGACTACTCATAATAATAAATATGCGAGAATCAAATATATAAAAGAATATTAAGCACATTAAAATATAGGAATTAAACCATTAAATAAAGCACAATTTCTCGCCTATCAAACATATCGATGATGGTTGGAACGTTGGGGTTATATGTGACATTTAGCACCGCGACTTGGTTTTTGATTATTTCGGCGGCCTTGAAAACCCACTCCTGGGCGCCACCAGCCAGCTTGCCAAAATATATGGATGATTTCTTATAGGCTTTCAACAATTCTTCTCGATATGCGCCCATGAACTCTTTGCTCGCTGCACTCGTAAGGAAGGTCCGATGACCTTCAGCTATGCCTCGCTCATGCGCCGCCTGGTTCTGCTCATTGAGATTTTGATTTTGCACTTTAAGCTCTTCGACCTGACTAGTTGCATCTTTGACCTCAGTCTTCAAGCGAACCGTCTCATCCTTCAGGTTGTTCACCTGGCACTTCAAGATTAATATCTCTTCTTCTCGAGCCATCAGTAGGTGATTCAGGCCATCCAGCTCTCCTTAAGTAAAGGATAGCTGCCGCGTTTGTTGCTCAGTTTGTGTGGTCAGCTCGTCGCACATTTTTTGGAGCTCGCTCTCCATAAATCGAGCCATCAATTCCTCAGATAGCTTGGCGACCAGGGGACTTAGCTGTGTCATGAAATTGTGTAAGGTTTTGCAAATATTATAATGGTGAGAAAAGTTCAAGTAATCACCTGTTTAGTTATCCTCTCATTAAGGAAGGTCTGGATTTCTTTGGTGTTATCGCATTGGGCCAGTCCTTTTCCCAGGTCAGGCGAGCTAGTGGAGGTCGCAGCGTAAGTCTTACAGAGGCGACGACATTTTTGGCCAGGAGAGCTCGGACTCTTGCCAGGGGGCTGGAGAGGACGTTTCCCTTTTCCTTTTGAGTATTTTTGCACCAACTGTACCTCCTCCAGGTCGTTCCTCTTCCTGATCGGCCTCTGTCCCAAAGGCTTGGTTCAGTACTTCGTCCACATTGACTGGAGGAGGAGGCGCTAAGGTAACAACGGGCTGAGGATTGGGTAGCTCTGTGACTTCCTCAGAGCTCGGCGAAGCGCACCTATTGACAAATGCAACTACAATAGCAAAGTGGTGTTATTACTCAGTTATAACAATCAGTGATGAGGTAAAGTCATAAAACATGGGAAACCTACCGAACTCTAATTTGGTCAGGGCAAGATCTGGGTTGACTGGGCGAGAGTCGATGCCTACATATCGGTAAACTTTGGAACGGCTGGTGAGTAGCACCACGTCGAACTGGCGCCTACTCCATTCCGCGAGATGGTCAGAATACCTTTTGTATAAAACTGGGCAGTGTTTGGGAGTGGGCTGTTTGTGGTCAGAAAAGGCCAGCTCTCCGTATTATGAATAAAGAAGAAATTTCCCTCCATTCGGGTACTTTATTGGAGGGATTTATTAAGAAACGAGATTGGCCTGAGCGAGCAGAAAGGTAAAAAGAATTTTGTTGATATTTTATTTGAAAGCAAAATTAGAAAAAACCTGGGTCAGTTCGGGTATTATAATATTTACATAATATAACATATACCGCCAAAAATTTCATAAAATCGGGGGTCAATTGCAAAGGGGAAACTTTATAGAGGTGGGAGACCTCAATATAAAACCGATGAGGTGGGAATCTGAATCCCGACCTGAGCAGCTCATCGAACAGAGTTATGTGGTTGGGGGAGAGTTTCATGGGGTCTAAATGGAGGAGGTCGGGTAGGACCATTTTAGCGGTCTCATGAAGGTTGAGTGTCTGTTTGAATTCTTCGAGTTTTTTCGGGTCAGGGAGTAACCAGTAATTGTCCTTAATTTCCTTGGTTGTTAGGGACAAGGGAGGTAGGTCGGCAGCATTTATGGAGCGAGCTACAGTCACTGGGTTTTCTAGAAAGTGTTCGCAAGGTGGTGGGTTCGTATGCTTAACTACGGGAATGCCCTCTAGTATATTTATAAGGGCCAAGGGGGCAGGAGAGGGGTCGTCGGATATGTTTTCTAGAGAGGATTGGGTAATGGTGTGAGCCCTAGTCTTGGATTACAACTCCGACCAGTTGACGTCACCTTCTAGCTTGTCGCGGAGGCCGGACAGGGGAGAAGGGGGCCGTTTTCATCTTCTCTTCAAAATGTAAAGGTTTTCGGTGGGGTTTGAATCAGGGGAAAGGCCAGAATCTTGGGAATTGGGGTTGGAGGATGCTAATTTCATCATCAATCAGAAAATACACGGGGAAGGGAATAGCAGAAAACATAACAACTCAGCAGATGCAACATACACACACACACACACACACACACACACACACACACACACACACACACACACACACATATATAGTATATATATATATATATATATATATATATGATAGTAAATTCGAAAGTATTGAAAGAGGGGAGGATTTAGGGTACTTACACATTTTCGGTATCCTGGAGGTCGGCGACGGGCGGTGAGCTGTTGATAATTTTCTGAAAATCCGAGAGTATGCAAGCTTTGTTGCAGAGCGAAAATGGCGATATTTTGCGAGTGTTTTGGGTAAAATGACGAGTGAAGGGAGATGGAGGGTTTTTATGTGTATGGGGCGGCGTAAAAAGTAGATGGGACAGATATGAGCGGGAAGTTGGTAGGGTTTCAAGGAATGTTTTAGGCCTTTGGTTTTGGGCCCACAGTATTTATTATACTGCGAGAAGAAGGGAGGGTTACATGTGTCCGACACTTTATCAGGCTGCATTTAATGAATCTTTATGGAGATATGATGGACAGAGGTAAGCGTATTTTGACTTTTTGGCTGCTTATGATTACGTTTTCTTGGATTATTGTGCCCGATTATAGCTTCAGGTTAAATGCTCTATGGTTTTAGGTCGCCAGGTATGGAGTCTGGGGACTCGACCTGGGGGACTCGCATATTTCTTCCAAGAGGAGCATTCTTCTCGGAGGATGAGCGAGCTCAGCGAGCTGACTTTGTTGTAGGTCGTAGGTCTTGTACGGTAAATTATTATGGGGCGATTAGTATTATAGCTCGGTGTGACGAGCTAAAGTACTCTATAAATATGGCTTGGTAGTGTGGGGGATTTTTTTGTGTTTTATTGTTATTTTGAATTGTTATGTTCTTTAAATTTTTGTTTTACATGTCCTACCTGATTTCGTACCTCAACCAGCTAGAACATGGGGGACTAGCTGATACGGCACTAAAGATTCATACGTAACATATGTGGGTATTTATGGTAATCGACCTCATTTCCTGTAAGGAGCATTTCTTCTGGGAGGTGAGCGAGCTGGTTGGTTTCTTCTGGGTGATGAGCAAGCTGGTTTGAAGAGTAGCAACCTGGTGTAAGAGGATGAGTTCTCATATAGGGTTGCGACCTCTTATGCTTGTGTGTTGGGCGCTATCTTTTAGCACGGTTATGGGCTTTATAAATGTCAGGCCCGAATGGGCTTATATGGATGGTCTTATGGGGTCCCGGCGAACTATATGAAAAGAATAACAGGCCCAGGCCTATTCTGGTAATTTAAGAGAGAGATCCACTATTTATGGGAATTTAGCATACAGGAGAAATCCTATTCTAAGTCGGTCATGGTATTTATGGAATCGTGGTGGGAGAAGGAAACCCTGGCTTGGGGGACACTTCTCTTGTCTCTATAAAAGTGGTGCATACCTCTCTTTATTTTTTAAGTTGAAGTTGTTGTTGCTGACGGATTGATCTATAAATTGTCTCTCACACTATCTAACTTAAGCATCAGAGGACCTTCGTCGGGGCCGCCCCCCGCCTTGGCTGAAGGTGTTGTTTTACAGGATCGGCTAGGTCACCAAGAAGATTTTCGGAGGCTTATCAGGTCGTTGTGACGTATTCGGAGGCTGTTTTAGGTCGCTGATCTCAGAATTGAGGTTAGTTCCTCCTGTTCTTGGTAACCAATCTTTTTGGTTTTATCACCTCTCTTAATTTCTTTGATTGCAAATCAAACAGGTGGATGACAGTATTTTTCTCTCTCAGTCCAAATATGCTAAAAATCTTGTTAAGAAGTTTGGGTTAGAGACTGCTACGCATAAGAAAACACCGTTAGGAAAAATTATGAAATTGTCTAGAGATGATGTTGGTATTAATGTTGATAACACCTTGTATAGGACCATGATAGGGAGTCTCTACTTGACGGCTAGAAGGCCTGCTATTATGTATAACGTGTGTCTATGTGTTAGGTACCAGTCAAATCCTAAAGAATCACATCTAAAAGCTGTTGAACGAATTATTCGGTATGTAGCTGGTACAAGTGATTTGGGTGTTTGGTATACTAAGGAAACAAGTACTGAACTTGCGGAATATACATCTGAAGCCGAGTATATTGCAGCTGGAAGCGCTTACACTCAGTTGCTTTGGATGAACCAAATGATAGAGGACTATGATCTACATAGTACAATCTTGACTGTGCTTTGTGATAATTCCAGTGCCATTCATATCTCGAAAAATCCGGTCCAGCACTCACGAATCAAACACATTGTTATAAGGTACCACTTTTTTCGTGACTTGGTTGAGAGAATAATAGTTAGTCTTGAGCACATAAGAATAGAAAGTCAGCTTGCTGATATCTTCACAAAGGCATTAAATTTAGAGACCTTCTTTCATTTGAGAAGAGATCTCAGAATGTGCATCGTTTAAGTACGTGTTGGTTTTGATGTCATGACAACTAATCTGTCATCAGTCGTGACATCTGCAGATTTTTTCATGCATTTTTATTTTTTTCCCATACATATCCTGAATGCATTGGTTTGGTTGAAGTGCAAAAAGGTCATGTGTTGTAATAAAAAGTGGTGTCAAAAAGACTAACCTCTTTCTTTTGGTGATTGTGGAACATTCCCACAGAAATAGGTTTTCTCCCATGTCCATAAAAAGGGGGTGTTAATTTTTCTAGCAATTGCTAAAGATAAGTAAGTTTCTTTCCAAATTACTGAAAAGATAATGAAAATCTGAACAAAGTCCATTCTTTAATTTTCACTTACTTAAGTGATTTTGACGTAGTCATGTTTTCATTGACTTCATCACATAAAAAGCAACACTGTTCATGTCACATAAACCATCTGTTGTATTTTTTTTAGGTCATTATTTTTAGGCATCAATTAGGAAATTCATACTTTGTGAGGATGTCGTCTTGCTTTGTGTTCTGTTGTGTGTGCTTTTGATCTTTCTCTTAATTCTCTTGATCATGTTATGAATTTTACTAACCAATTGTTTCAGTGGCGTTATAATCGAAGGCACGAAATGTTTGGTTTCATAAGCGACACTCGAAAGTTCCGTCGGCGAGTGATTTGAACGTCGTGAAGAACTCGAGCATAAGAGTCCGATATCCGGGTTGATTAACATCGGCCAACTTCATTAGCCCGAGGTTCCCGATTCTTTTAATGATTTCTTTGCCGTCTTTTCATCGATTGTAACCTTCTCTCCCCAGAATTCAAGATTGATAAAACGGGGGTGATAGACATCCCGTTTAATGAGGGACTTGTAGAGCGTAACCTCACGTTCGTCCTTGAGGTCAAAGGGAGCCAACCCACTCTGGGTGTTGCTCGGGATGCGGCCAGTAGTTTTTCCACGTCGTTGACGAGAACCGGATGCCATAGAGGTTTCGAAAATTTGAAAGAAACAACGGTAGTTCTCTCAGGACTTTCGTCGAACACTTAGCACGCGCCTCGAAAACTCAACCAATTCAAGCTCAATATTGGACAATCTCAACTCCAATCACAACATACCTGCAATTCAATGCCCCAAACAATTCAATAAGCTTGAGTTTAAGCCATTATACCTTGATTTTTTCATGTTTGGAAGCGGTGGTAAAGCTTGGTATGTTTTGATGTATTTGTGCTTGATTTCCAAAAATTCTCCGGGCGGAAGCAATTTGGTGTGTTGTGTCTCCGATCGGACGCGTTGTTGCTCTTGATTCTATGATTGGTGAAGTGTGGAGGAATGATTTCAAGACTTATGCTTTGAAAATTGGGAGAATTTGAGTTTTAGGGTAAAAAAATGTGAATGGGCCGACAATAGTTTTATAAACTATGCAGTTATCCGACCGGTCATAGAGCTCAACCGATCGGACTGGAGTCCAGTGGACTCTATGCGATCGGTCAAGGCCTTTAACCGGCCGGACTGCACTGTGCGTCGTTTTTTTTATTATAATAATTATTATTATATATATATGTATACTATTTTTTATAAAAAGTATTCTGGTACCTGCAAGAATTCATAAATGACGATCATTAAGAACAAGCCATTCATACCCAAAAGAAACTTATTTAATTATTGAGCAAAAGTGCTCGTTATTTAAGATAACATGCTTCATCCCAACAGCTTAAACATCATTAATAGATTAATAGTTTCTCTCGATCAACGACCTATTGACTACTTAGGTGGGTGGAATGTGCCCGAACGCCAGTTTGTGAAGTTCCTCCACCTGTTCCTCAAGGTCAATGATCTTTCCCTTTAAACGTATGATCTCGGCGTCCGCATCGTCCAGGATGTCGTGTAGGCGCTCGATGTTTCTAGTCAGAGCGACCTCCTCGGTAAGAAATTCATGGAGATTGGTCTGTAGTTTATGGACCTTTTGCCGGTATTCTTCCACCTCTTCTTCCAGCTTCTCGATTGTATCCTCGTACTTCTTCCTCGTCACCTAACCATAGGCAGTGTTATTATGATGATTCATGGTGTTGGATGCTGGATAATGCTTGGAAATATGAAAGATGAGAAGAAGGATTGGTGTGGAGGTTGAGGGCTTGAGGGTGGGTTTATATAGGGTTGAGAGTGGAAGTAAAAGGATTTTCAGAATCAAATAAGATCAAGAGTAGGGGAAAGAAAATATTTGCTTAACCTTTTATAAAATCAACCCCAAAAATAAAGATCATCTTACCTCAGAAGATATTGCCGAAATATCTTACCTAACTGGCTTCGTTTGCATGGCGATACTCCTTCCAAAAGTAGGCTCTCGCACCTACTGTCCGATCGGTGACATTACTCTTTCGATCGGACACCTCAACAATGAGTAGTCCGATCGGTTCCCTGCTGGTCTCCGATCGGTTTGTCCTGGAAATTCAAAATTCGCTTTGGAACTCTGCAGTGGCACCTGCCAAATAATCTACCCGATGGATTAACACAAATATATACATGAAAGAAAGAAAAATATAGAAAAGAAGATTTTGGATTACCTCCCAAGAAGTGCAACGTTTAATGTCTTATGCTTGACGGTACCTCAGTCGAGCTTCAAGTTTCTCGAGGGGGATCGTTGAGTATCACTACTTCATGATCATTTTGCGAAACTGGTCCCCCGTGGTATAGTTTCACACGGTGGCCATTGACTTGGAAAGTAGAGTTGCTCTTCTCATCAAGCAAGGTCATGGCCCCAAACTCGTTGATGTTGGTGATCAAAAATGGACCGCTCCACTTTGACCTCAATTTTCCTGGGAAGAGTTTGAGACGAGAGTTAAAGAGTAAGGCTAGCTTACCGAATTCCAATCTTTTGTGGATGAGTTTTTTGTCATGTGCTTCCTTAATTTTTTTTTGCTCGACCATGCCGTCTCGTATGAATTGTTCCGTATCTCCTCCAATTCACTCAGCTCAAGCTTTCGATATTCCCATGCCTCGTTTAAATCAAGGTTCAATGTGTGAATTGCCCATTCCGCTCGATGCTCCAATTCTACGGGAAGGTGACAAGCTTTTCCATAAACCAACCGAAATGGGCTCATGCCCAACACCATTTTGTAGGCTATATGGTAAGCCCACAATGCATCAACCAGCTTTGCTGCCCAGTCTTTTCGGTTTGGTTTCACGGTTTTTTCCAAAATGGCCTTGATTTGCCTATTGCTCGTTTCTACTTGCCCCGAGGTTTGTGGGTGGTAAGGGGTTGCCACCTTGTGACGCACCCCATACTTGCTCATAAGTCGATTGAAAGCTCTGTTGTAGAAATGGCTAACCCCGTCGCTTATGATCGCCCTCGGCACTCCGAATCGGCTGAAGATGTTCTCTTGGATGAATTTGAGAATGATCTCGGAGTTAGCTTTCCTTGTGGGAATTGCCTCCACCCATTTCGATACGTAATCAACTCTTACGAGTATATACTCGTACTCTCCACTCCTTGGAAAGGACCCATGAAATCGTTGCCCCATATGTCGAATATCTCGATAACTTGATTGGGTACCAAGGGCATCTCGTCCTTCCTCCATATCGTTTCCCACCGTTGGCATTTATCGCATGTCTTGCAATATTGGTGTGCGTCGGCGAAGAGTGAGGGCCAGTAAAATCTAGCTTGAAGGACCTTGAAGGCCATTTTCTGGCTTTCGAAGTGTCTTCCCTCGTCATGGCAAAATCTTAGCACACCTATCTTCTCTTTGTTCGATATGCATCTCTGAAAAAGCCCATCCTTGCAACGCTTGTAAAGATAAGGATTGTCCCAAAAGAAACTCCTGCATTTAAACAAAAAACTCTTTCTTTCTTGCGAAGAAAGATGGTTAGGGATAATATTACAAGCAAGGAAATTCACAAAATCAGCATACCATGGTTTGTTGATTTCTTCGATGGCATTTGCGCTTTCATAAGGGAACACATCATCTACAAACCCGATCCTTCCACTAGCATGCGGGACAGGTGATCAGCAACCACATTTTCGCTCCCTTTCCTATCCTTAATTTCGACGTTGAATTCTTACAAGAGAAGAATCCAAGGAATCAATCTAGGCTTGCTTTGTATTTTGGCAAATAAGTGACGAAGCGTTGCATGATCAGTGTGCACGATGACCTGTAGTGGTTTAGTTGTGTTGGGCGCTATTCAACATATAACTGGCATAGTAAATGACCTTCATTATTTTATCCACTCATTGGCCCAACACTGCCCCGACTGCCTTGTTTGAAGCGTCACACATTATCTCAAAAGGAAGAGACCAATCTGGTGCAACTACAACTGGTTCTTGTGTCAAATTTTCTTTTAAAACGTTAAAAGCACTAAGACACTCACCATTGAATTCGAAAGGCACATCTTTCCCAAGCAATTTACATAACGGGCAACAAGTTTTTGAAAAATCTTTAATGAAACATCTGTAAAAGCCCACATGTCCCAAAAAGCTCCTAACTCCTTTGACATCCATAGGGGGTGGAAGAGTTTCAACAACGTTGATTTTTGCTTTATCAACTTCCAACCTCTTACTCGACACTACATGACCCAACACAATCCCTTTTTCACCATAAAATTGGATTTCTCCCAACTCAAAGTTAAATACGACTCGACACAGCGTTCAAGTACTTTTGTCAAATTGTTCAAACAATGAGAGAAGGAAGAGCCAAATATCGAGAAGTCGTCCATAAAGACTTCAAGGAAGTCGTCGATGAACTCGGTGAAGATAGAAATCATACATCTCTGAAAAGTAGAAGGGGCATTGCATAAGCCAAAGGGCATTCTCTGGTAGGCAAATGTGCCAAAGGGGCACTTGAATGTGGTCTTCTTCTGATCCTTCGGGGCTATCGCAATTTGGTAGTAACCAGAAAGGCCATCCAGAAAGTAATAGTATTCATGCACTGCTAGCTTGTCGAGTAATTGGTCCATGAACGGGACTGGAAAGTGGTCTTTCCTCATCGCTGCATTGAGCTTCTGATAGTCAATGCACATGCACCACCCGGTGGTTAAGCGTGTTGGGAAGATCTCCCCCTTTTCATTTTCCAATATTGTGATGCCTTCTTTCTTGGGAACAACGTGCACGGGGCTAACCCACTCGCTATCGGAGATGGCATATATAATCCCATCATCGATCAGCTTGAAGATCTCCTTCTTGACTACTTCTTTAAGCGTAGGGTTCAAACGTGTCTGCCCCTCTCGTACCGGTTTCACTCCCTCTTCTATGTCGATACGGTGTATGCACATGACCGGACTTATCCCTTTAATGTCAACAATACTCCATCCTATTGCTTGCTTGTATTTCTTGAGAACCTCAATGAGTTCTCTTTCTTCATGTTTCACCAATTCCGCAAAGATGATTACGGGCTTCCTCTCATTAAACTCGAGAAACACGTGCCTGAGATGGCTTGGAAGAGGTTTTAGCTCCAACTTGGGCTCCAAAGTGGGTCCAATGGGTGGCTCGATCGTAGGATCCTCTTTAATCTCGAAAAGAGTGACCACCCCCTCCGCGTTCGAATCAAACTCGTCATCCTCGACGTCATTGTTCTCGACTGGTACAACACCGAATAGTTCGCTCACGCATTGGTCCACCGAGTCAAGGTAAGAGCAATCGGGACCAATCATAGGTGATGGAATGTTCAGAATATCCTTGAGCGAGAACGTCACTGATTCACCTAACATGGAAAGTGTCATTTTTCCCCGTCCAACATCAATTAAGGTGTGTGACGTTCCCATGAAAGGTCTACCCAAGAGGATCGTATGCTCTTTGCTTGTTTCATCCACTTCTCCAACATCCAGTATGACAAAGTCCATAGGGACTACCAATGAACCGACCTCCACTAGAACGTCCTCGACCACTCCCAAAGGATATCTTAATGAAAGATCCGCCAATTGAAACCGCAAACTTGTTGGCTTCATTCCTCCAAGGTGGTATTGCTTGTATAGGGCGTAGGGCATCCAATTGATCCCCTCTCCTAAGTCAAGCATTCCACGTGCTTTTTGCCCATCTCCAAGGGTTATCGTAATGCAGAAAATCCCTGGATCGTTTGCCTTTGGTGGCAACGTATGGTGGAAAATTGTGCTCACTTCCTTGGATAACACCATTCGTTCATTCCCTTCCATTTTCCTCTCTTTGGTTGCAAGTTCCTTGAAAAACTTGACGTAGGCGGGCATTGCCTTAATTATATCGAATAGTGGGAGGTTCACGTTCACATCTTTCAGCATATTGTAAAGTTCCATGAACTTTTTGCTTTCCTTTGCTGGTTTGAGGCAATTGGGAAATGGTATGGCATCCCTTATGACTCGTTGATGTCTTCGTTCTTCTTCAGCTCTCTTGTCCGGTCGGTCGGTCTCCTTTGACTGATCGGAAGAAGTCTTCTTCCGTCCACTCTGATCGGATTCTGAGCCGTTCTGATTGGATAATGTGCATTGTACTCTGCACCGATCGCATTCTGGATCTCGTCGATCGGTCGGAGTCTCCTGTTCTCTAGTCCGATCGGTCGATTCTGTTGTCCGATCGGAGATGTCTTTGGACGTGCTCTTCTGATTTGTTTCGGCGTGTTTCGGATGAAAAACTCCCGTCAGTGACCCTGGAACATATGGGTTGCGTGATTTGTGGATTTTACTCACTGTTCCTTCTTCATTCTTTGAACTAGGCTCTCCTTTATCTCTTTCGTCCATATTCTGCTCATTCTCGGAGTCTTCTCCCACGATTTCTTGTACTCCGTTATCAACTTGCTTCCCACCGCGTAACACATGCACCGCCATTGATTGCTCGGGTTGGCTCGGTAGCTTACCCGGATTGCTTGTTGTTTTTGCCATAGAAGCTGGAGTTGACCTATTATCATCTCCAACTTCTCCAGTTGCTTCGTCGTCTGCTTGCCTTCCTCGATTGTACGAAGTGTTTCCTCCCAATTTCGTAGAGTCTCATGCTGTAGTTGTTGACGCCATAGTCTTAAATCATCGTCGGGGTTGATTGGAAGCTGCATTTTCTGCTGTTGTGGCACTTGATGGTATTGTTGTTGTGGTGCTTGTTGGTATTGTGGTTGTGGCGCTTGTTGGTATGGTCGCTGTGGTGTTTGATATTATTGCGGAGGGCGTTGTGAATAACTATTTTGCCCCTTACTTTGATAAGAGTTGTATCCACTCGGCTCTCTTTGAATCTTGTTCGGGGGTGGTTGTGGGTCCGTTTGCTTGGAGTTGGGCACAAAATTAGAGTTTTTGGGGGCATGATTTGAGTTGTATTGTCCGTTAAAATTCTTCCCATACTTGTTGGTGGGTTGATAATTTTGGATGGCATTTACCTCCCCTTCCTCTTCATCGTCGAACATCACGCTACAAGTGTCAGCTTCATGTCCCACTGCTCCACATTTTTCGCACATCTTAGGCGGAGGTGTCGAAGGTTCCTCCTCCCCTTTCATTTTACTCGTTAATAGTGCGACTTGCTTTGTCAACTCCTCGATTTAGATTGTTTGGACCTTGTATTTCCTCGGTCGGAAACTCGTTTGTTACGATTTTTTGCTCATAAGATCCAACAATTCCCAAGCCTCTGTGGCGGTCAATTCTCCAAAATCTTCGGCCTTCACCTCTACTTGCTGTTTGTACACCGGGAATAGCTCTTCATGGAAGTAATTATTAACCATCTCGGCTCTATTATTGTGGTGTGTACATTTCTGTAAGAGCCCTTTATATCATTCTCATGCGTCGTAGAACGACTCCCCCTCCATTTGTTCAAAGTTTGTGATTTCCCTTCGCAATTTTGTAGTTGTTTGAGCGGAATAGAACCTACTCACAAACTTTTTATACACCATTTCCAAATTAGTCAAAGAATTGGGCTGCAACGATAAATGCCAATGCTTCACCTTGTCCTTTAAGGTCGTCGGAAAGCATTTCATCCTCAATTGATCCTCATGTAGTCCAAGATGCGGAATCCTTCTCACCACTAGGTAAAATTCCCTAATGAAATTCAGAGGGTCTTCATTGGGCATGCCGTGAAAGGTAGGAAGTTGGTTTATGCTGCCTGCTTTTAAATCATAGTCTCTCACCGCGGGTCCTAAGACTATTTCACTGCAGTATGAACCAATCGTTGGGGAGAGGAGATCTCCTTGATTGCGTTCATTAGGGTACCGGCGCCCTCTCTTTCTTCTGAAGTTAGTTCATGCACCAAAATTCCTTTCCTCTCCGTACTCCTCGTAGTACCCATAATCACGCTCCTCCTCGAAATTCCCATGGTCTTTATAGCCATCATTCCGGTAATCCCCCTTTGCCAAGCGTTGAATGGTCGCCCCTCTCTCCTATTTTGATTGTGATTCCTCTCTTGCTCGAATTGTCCGAATCCTTGGTGGTTTTGTTGGTTGTTTTGGGGATGGGGCCCTCCATGACCACCATTATTGTGTTCGAACTCTCGATTTGAATGAGCGTTGTAATCTCGAGCTTCTTCGCGGTTTCAAAATCGTTGAGGAGGTTGTTGGTAAGTAGGGTTCTCTTACATCATGATTTGATTGTTATCCCTAGATAGTGGCTCCCCGTTGTTTTCTTGGTCCGGCTCTCTTGGTTCTTCGTTATGTAGTAGAGGTGGATTTCTTGGTTCTTCGTCCTCATTGTTATCCGTTTGCTCTTTTACATGCACATCATCGATTGGTGGCACGCCATATGGATAATCACGAGGAGGGGTTTGGTTATCTCGTCCTCTCCCTCTCCCACCATTCATTCCTCCTCTTCCTCCATTCTCACGTCCTCCAGGAGGTAGATTCTCCGCCATGATGGTTGAACTTGTTTCCAAAAGATTCCCTTCGGTGGAAGGAAATAGTTGTCTCGGTCTCGACACACGTTCGATGCTATTGATAAATGGGGTCAATTCTCCTCTAAGGCTTCGTCGACCTTGCATCAACAACAAACAATCACCACATCGAGAGGCAAACAATAAACATTATACAACTAACGACACATAAGAAATAACACGAATAAACATCATTAACACCTTTGCCATTCCCCGACAATGGCGCCAAATTTTGAGCCGAACTTTTGTGTTCCTTTCAAAATTAATTATCGGTTAACCAGTGTGTGTCTATGCTTTAAAAAGGAGTTTGAGTTCGCCCGAAAGAGAACGAGGTCAATTGTAGACTAGGCAAGTTAACTCAGGTCGATCTCTCGAGGAATGGGAATCGGAATCAATGATGCTTATTATTCTAATATCACAAGTTCTATCTAAAACACACGGTTAAATGGGGTTTTGGGAAAGACTCAATTTTAATAACTTAAAACAATAATGAACACTTCTTGTCTCGAGGGTGTCAACCTCTCGAAAAGGGATGAGAATAGCAAAAGGTGTGAACCAAATAAGAGCTTTTCCTAACTGTACCAACGACCATAAACATGTTTTCAACTAATAATGCATCAAATGAACATATTTAACAACCAAATAACACTAACGGTTCAAGATTAAACGACTCACGAGATTATTCCAAATGCTAACTATCACTAACAATAACTTCAATACGTAAAATGTCTAACCAATAACAATTTCATTCCCAATCGAATAGCGATATCACCAAACTCAATAACATGAAATCTGATCTTCCAATACGTCAACAAACTATCAAAAAAACATCCAAAAGCAGTTGTTCATCCAACCATCAATAATCCAAGAACACAATAGTATGAATTCCAAATACCAACACTAAAACAAACTATCGATAAAATGTTAGCCAAAATTTTCACCAACTAATCATAACAATTTCTAAACCACACTACTACGAAAAACATCGAAACTAAGAGTTTAGGAATTACAAATCGTTGAACTACTTTCAACGAGTGATGACGATGGACGAGTGCACTTCAAGAACTACGTAGAATCCCAAGGCTTGTCACGAACCCAGAATCCTAGTGATAAACGTTGGCTGCTGCGAATCAAACCTTGATACGGCGTTGTACGGATTTATGCTAGAGGTATGAGAGATGTGTCAAATCTCTCTACCTTTGGGTGTTTGGTGGCTTCTCTGGCCTTGTTCAAGTCTCCCAAGACTGAAAATCTTCTGAACCCTAGCTCCCTCTGGCGTTTTTAAGCAAGCTTTGGCCGTTTCGTAACTAAAAATTCCCAAAACTCTGCATGCGTAATGTACATGTCCGATTGGACGAAGGTCTTGTCCGATCGGACAAAGGCTACTGTCCGCTACTTCGATCGGTGCACAAGTTCGTTTGGCCGGTGTGCTCGTCATCAGGTGGTCCGATCAGAGACATACACTGTCCGATCGGTGCATGTCCTTTTGGGCTACTTTTGAGCGTCGCTTCTTCTATCTTTGTTCCTTGGATCCACCGGACGCTTTAACTGTATGAGAAAAACACATAATTACTCTTATTTGGACTGATTAGCGATCAACAAGTTGGAAAGTTAAGTAAGGAAATAAAAAGTGCAAAACGATGTAATTCATCCTAGTCTTAACCCAAAAAAGATATAAAAAGACTAAAATAAGACTCGATTGTGTACAGATTCGTAACAAAAATGTACGAATCACTATACCAAGAGATAAGATTATTACCCAAGAAAAAAAACCCCCAGTAATACTCTTTCTATCCAGAACATCCCTAACCCAATCCAAGTCTGTATATCCCGCAAGTTCAGTACTTGTTTCCTTACTATACCAAACACCCAAATCACTTGTACCAGCTACATACCTAATAATTCATTCAACAGCTTTTAGATGTAATTCTTTAGAATTTGACTGGTACCTAGCACATAGACACACGCTATACATATCAGGCCTGCTAGCCGTCAAGTATAAGAGGCTCCCTATCATGCTCCTATACAAGATGTTATCAACATTAATACCAACATCATCTCTATAAAATTTCATAGTTTTGCCTAACGGTGTATTCTTATGCGTAGCATTCTCTAACCCAAACTTCTTAACAAGACTTTTAGCATATTTGGACTGAGAGAGAAAAATACCGTCATCCGCCTGTTTAATTTGCAAACCAAGAAAGTAAGAGAGGTTACCTTCCATACTAATCTCGAATGTGTCAAACATTCTCGTAATAAACTCACTCACCATCTGCTCGTTAGTAGATCCAAAAATTATATCATCCACATAAATGTAGACAATTAAAATGTGCTTATTCGATTTAAGGAGAAATAAGGTCTTGTCAACTTCCCCACGTCTAAAATTTAATAAAAGTAAGTGATGAGTCAACCTTTCGTACCAAGCTCTGGGAGCTTGCTTTAAACCATACAAAGCCTTTTTTTTAATTTTAAAACAAAATCTAGTTTGTGAGAATCAACAAACCTTTTAGGTTGCCTAAGAAATACTTCTTCACTTAAAACTACATTAAGTAAAGCACTTTTTATGTCCATTTGATGTAGAGATATTTTTATATAGCATGCTACAATAAGTAAAAGTCTTACTGATTCAATATGAGCGACTGGAGAAAACGTCTCATCAAAATTAATTCCCTCAATTTGAGTGTATCATTATGCAACCAATCATCCCTTGTTTCTCACAATATTGCCAGCCTCATCCGTTTTATTCTTGAATATCCACTTCGTACCCGTAACATGTAAATTTCTTGGACAAGGAACTAAGTCCCAAATATCATTCTTAGCAAATTGGTCCAACTCTTCTTGCATGGCCTTTATCTAGAATTCATATTTAAGGGCATCCTCTACACTTTGGCTCTGTTTTAGAAAGAAACAAAGATTCTCAAAATTGAGAATAGTTAGTAGATAAGCAAACAAACCTTACCATCTTTTTGAAGTTTATTTGTCGCTTTCTTGTACTTCTTCCATCGAGATCTCCAATGATTTTGCTCGTAGGATGGTTCCTCTGAATTCTCGAGGGTATATCCCTATGATGTAAGTCAATCTGACAAGTTGGATCTTCCTCATCTGAGTATAAATCAGATTCTGGAGCAGCCTGAGTTGGTTTCAAGTTTGGTGTCAAGTCACCAGTACTGTTACCACCTGCATCTCCAGTTTCTACACCTACAGTTTCATCTACGCCAACCTTAACATTTTATTGAGGATTCTGATCATAAACCAGATCATTGTCCTCAGTAGGTCTAACAACACTAATCATATCATCAAAATTGACATTTACGGACTAAATCATGAAACACATTATAAGATTATACATTCTATATGCATGACTATTTTAAGAATATCCCATGAAAATACATTTATCACTCTTTGAGTCAAGTTTTGCAAGATAATTTGGCTTTTTGCCCAACAACAACTCATAGGGAGTAACACATGTCCCAGGTATAAAATACACCCTATTTATTATGTGTCATGCAGTATTCATTGCTTCCCCCCAAAAATGTTTTGCAATTCCATTTGAAATAAGCATAGTCCTAGTTATTTCTGCAAGAGATCTATTTTTGAGTTCGACTATCCCATTTTGTTGGGGGTGATGGATGAAGAAAATTCATGGATTATACCAACTTTGGAACAATAATTTGAGAAAGACACATTCTCAAACACTTTCCCATGGTCTGACCAAATTCTACCTATACTCACACCAAAACAAACACATAACTTTTTCACAAGTTGTTAAAACACTTCGAAAGCTTCAGATTTTTCTTTTAAAAATTCTACCCATGTAAAACAAGAGAAATCATCTACAATTACAAGTACATGCCTTTTACCACCAAGGATTCCTACTTCAAGTGGACCATAACATCTATATGAAGAAGTTCGAAACAGTTTGATGTAGTGAGACTCTGCACATTTGGATGCGACACCCTGACCTGCTTCCCTTTCTGACATGCCTCGCAAACTGGAATGAATTTAGTATTGAGCTTATGTAGTCCATTCAAAGCTTCCTTCTTAACCAATCTCTCCAAAATCTTGAGATTGACATGCCCGATCTTTTGATGCCACACCTCAGCATTGCTTAGTTGAAATAGTTTGCAGAACACATCACCATTGATTTGGTAGCAATTGTCGGAAGTCCTCTAACCAGTAAGAATACATGCATTGCCCTCATCATAAACTCCGCACTTCTCATAAGTGAACTTGACACTGAACCCACCATCGTAGAGTTGGCTAATACTTATCAAGTTCGCAGTTAAGCCTTTAACAAGAAATACATTTTCAAACTTTGCAATCCCAGGAACATAAAGAGTTCCTTGGCCAATGATTTGGCCGTTTGCACCTCCACCATACTTCGTCTTTCCTCCTTGAAACTTGACAATATTCGAGAGATCTTCTGAGCCAGTCATATGTTTAGAGAAACTGCTGCCAAAGTACCAAGCTCCAGGAATGTGGGATTTCAGAGATGAATAGATCATATTGCATTTGATCTCGTTCTTTTTGACCTAGAAATGTTTGACTCTAGTGTCAGTTTTGGTGTCCTCAACACGGACACCATCACGGAACAAAGACTTTGCTTACCAACAATCTTCCAGCAGAACGGTCGAATGTGACCACAGTGATGATACACGTATTGTCTTCTTCTCTTCTTGTGGCGTTTGGTCCTATCCATTATTTGGATTGATTCTGGCACTTGTTGATCAGACTTGTATCCAATCCCGTGTTTTGATGAATCTGGGATACTCAATTCCAGAGTTTTGTCAAGCTTAGCCTTCCCATTGTTGAGGTTCATGAGGGTTTCTTGGATCTCTTCAAACCAGTCTTCACTCAATCTAGCTCAACATCTTTTCTTGTAAGTGCCGACTCCAATCGGACAATAATATTCAGTTGATCATCCTTTTCTTGAGTCAGTTTGTTCACCTTGATCGTAAGAGCCTTGACTTTGAGTAGTTGATTGCCCCAGTTGGCAAATAATTCTTCATACTCAATTCTCAGCTTCTCATATCTATCAGGTGTTTCCTCAACTTCTTCATTCAATCACCAGGTGGTGGTTTTGATGTTACCAACACGAATGTTGTCATCCCACGCAAAGTTAGAAAACATTGCTGGAACAATATTAGATGTGTCAGAATCACTGTCCTCTTCATTGAACTCTTTTGCAATCAAGTTCTTATTCCTCAGAGTATTTGCACATTCATTTCTATAATGTCCCCAACCTTTACACTCATGACATTGAACTTCATTAAGAGGCTTTGGGAACTAGAGATCTTGGATTCCAAAGATGAAGACTAAAATTTGGAAAGTATACACCCTGATGGTTTTGGTGTTGGCATCTCTGGCTTGAAATTTGAATAAGATCCTCCAATATTGTTATTCCTCTTAAAATGCTTGTTGAACCATTGAGAAATAAGAGACACTTCTTCTTCTCTAAGTGTAGTAGTTTCAATCTTCTCTAGTAGCTCTCTCCAATCAATATCTTCATCGTCATCAGATTTAATATCGGAAGTTAGAGCAACATTTTTTTCTTTTGAGTTGGATTCAAGATGTTCCATTTCAAACGTTTTGAGCGACACTACTAATGCATCGAAGTTTAAATCACCTGTCTCCTTTTCTTCTTCAATAGCTGCCACTTTGATGTTAAACTTCTTCGAGATCGATCTTAGAAACTTTCCCACAAGTCGTGAGTTAGTCACACCTTCACTAAATTCTTTGCACTCGTTAGAAATATCCGAGAGTCTCATAGCATACACTACAAAAAAACCCGACAATTCTGGTGGATATGCTGACGGGCAAAAAGCCATCAGCAATGCTGACAGAATTACTAACGGAAAAAAATGCTGGTGGGTTTGCTAGCGGCCGTGGTCGTCAACACATATACCCGTCAGTAGCCCCTCAGGGAAAGAGCGGGAATCAATCCCGCTTAATTATCCTGATGGCCTTGCCCGTCAGAATATAATTTTTAATTAAAAAAACAAAAAAATATATGCTGACGGCCTTGCTCGTTAGCATATAATTATTAATTAAAAAACAAAAATATATACGCTGATGGGCAAGGTCGTCATCGTATGAGTACCGATAATTCTGATGGCCCCACCCTTCAGGATTCTAAACCTAAAAATTGCCCCCCCTCCTTCCCCGCCTCATTCTGTCAAAATGCAAAGAAAAAATTAAAAACCCTAAATCGCCCCCCTTCCTTTCCCGCCCACCCATCCGCCACCATCGCCGGAACCCATCCGCCTGCTCATCGTCGCTGACTCATCTGCCTCCCAGCTTCCATCACCGGGCTTCCCCTCCTCGTCGCCGACCAATCGCCTTCCGAAGGTGCCGCCTCCGTTGCCGCCAAGAATTTCATCCGCCGTCGCCGTAGGAACCCCTCCGCCTCCACCACCCGCAACCTCCAGCCGCACAGCTGCTCCTCCAGCAACCCGCTACACCGCAGCCCCTCTCGCCGCCGCCGACCACCACCACGCGTGCCCTCCATCACCACCGCCCACCACCATGTGCCTAAAGACGACGTCGCCGCCTCCGCTGCCTGAAGCCGCCTCCACCGCCAGCCTTCTTCAAGGTAAAATCTGTTATGATTTTTCTTATTTATTTTATGTAATTATTTGTGGTTAATTAATGTTAATTGTTTATTTATTTTATATAATTGTGTTAATTTAAGGTTAATTAAAATTAATTAGTATTTAAGGTTAATTATTTAACTAATTTTCAATTAGGGTTTTATTTCTAATTAAGATTTAATTAGTCTTGAATTATCAATTAGGGTTATATAATTGTGGTTATTTAAGGTTTATTTTTATTATTTTGTTAATTATTATGAATTAATTGTTAATATTATGAATTAACTATAGAATATACGTTAATTTAGCAAATATAAAATAAAATTCTATTTTTTCTTAAATAAAAATCTATTTTTCTTTAAAATAAAAATCTATTTTTTTTAAATAAATTTATGTTTTTTTAATAAAAATTTGTTTTTTTATAAAATAAAAACCTTTTTTTTTTCTTAAATAAAAATTTGTTTTTCTTTAAAATAAAATTCTATTTTTTTAATTAAAATCTATTTTTTAAAAATAAAAATCTATTTTTTATAAAATAAATATCTGTTTTTTAAAATAAAAATCTATTATTATTCAAATAGGGTTTAATTTAGGTTTAATTTGAAATTATAGTTTAATTTAGGAATAATCACCTAATTAGGGTTTAAACTAGGGATAATCACGTAATTAGGGTTCAATTTATGATTAATTATATAATTAGGGTTCAAATTGTGAATAATCGTATAATTAGGGTTAAATTTAGGAAAACTCCTATAATTAGGGTTCTATTTACGAATAATTATATAATTAGGGTTCAATTTAGGAATAGTCACATAATTAGAGTTGAATTTATGAATAATTATGTAATTAAGACTCAATTTAGGAATAATTTTGTAATTAGGGTTAAATTTAGAAATAATCATCGAATTAGGGTTCAATTTAGGAATAATTAAGCTTGGGTAGATTCTGGAGTAGACGTGTCTATAAAGAGCGCATACAACATTCATACAGAGATTGTCCTCCTCAAACGCCCTCCCCATGTCGGCTCCAAACATCTATAATTCAACAGTAGATACAGTCGATGAAGGCGTCTTTTTTTAGTGACCATGCTAGCAAGGATCCGTTTGATTTTTGGAACAGACATGGTGAGGGTGGTCGAGGAAAACGATGACCTGTATTCGAATGTTGTGTGGCTCTTTATAGACAACACGTGTCTACTTCAGAATCTATCTAGCTAGAAGCAATCTTGTATCATAATTACCTAATTAGGGTTCAAATCATTTTAAAATAAATAGTTTAATTTCTAGTTAATCATTGTATTAACTTAGATTATTAGGGTTTGCTTTCAAATTTAGATAGACTTTAGGGGCAAATTATATTGTGATATATGCATGTATGTACCCATTATATTGTATATATATTGTTCTTTCATGGGAGGCCGTGGTGATCGGCCGAGATTTAAAAAAAATTTATATATTTTACATGCATGGGAGGCCGTGGTGATTGGCCGGGGTTTAATTTTTTTATATATACTATTGTCATTGGTGTTGTTGGTTGTATACCGTCGGATGTTGAAGTGGGTTACGGCGCCGGCCGGGAGGTGTTGCCCCTCCAATAGCGGGTTTTCAAATTATTTTTAAAAAACATGATAGGTGTCACGTGGTTTTATTTAAGTTTTCAAAACATTTTTCAAAAATGTGACGGTGGTAATTGTTTATTTGGAACCTTGGCGAAGTGACGCGATTCATATAGATCACTTGTTTGAAAATTAATATCAAATAGAAAAATTTGAAACTAAGTTTTGAATTATTCCAATATTCCTTATACCCGTTTGAGATTTAGTATCAAATATAGAGTTTGATACTGAATTTCGAATTGTCCCATTTTTGGACAGTTTGAGAATGTGACTTGTAGTATGGTTATCTTATGTGTATGTTTTTTTTAGTTTTGAAATTTCGGTTTCTGCATCTCTCTGGTTGTTCTCGGGTGCACTGAAATATACGTGTACTACTAGAACTGAGGGGACATGCTGCCTAAATTTTAAGATAATACATACTACTAAATGTCACGTTCTTGAATGAGATAGAAGCCTTACAAATTATAACTCGAATTACTCATTCTTCTCGTAATGCTGCCAAAATTTTGCCACCTTTTCTAATTCTAGAATCACGAATAACACTCAAAAATCTTAGGATGGCTGAGGATCGTAGTTGAATGTACAAACGGAATATTGCCGGATTTTTAAATCCGGCGTTCGTGTCCGGCGTAGATAGTTTCATACAATTTGCACTCACGCATGGTTTTGCAGAGAGGGACGGTGATAAACTAAAATGCCCTTGCCCACGAAATAAGTGTAGGAACTCTAGTTATAGCTCTATCGATGAGATAAAATGTCACATCATTACCAAAGGGTTCATTGCTGATTACTACATTTGGACTTATCACGGGGAAACAGATCACGTCTCATCGCCTGCTGATATTGAAGTCGGGGGATCATCATCATATGTGTACGTCGATATGGTGCAAGATGTTGTCGGTCCCAATTTCGATATAAATGATATTGAGTTGGATGAATCACTTAATCCCAAGGCTAAGAAAATTTTCGATATTCTGAAAGCTTCAAAAAAACCTCTGTATCCCGGTTGCGAGAAACACAATCGGTTGTCTTTAGTTGCCCATATTATGAATTTGAAATAGGAGCATGGCATTTCTCAAAAATGTTATGATCAATTTATTGATTTAATCAAAGAGATTGTGCCATAATACAACAATGTTGCAGATAATTTCTACGAAAGTAAGAAGTTGTTGAGAGGTATGGGGTTACCGGTAGAGAAGATAGATTGCTGCGTGAAGAACTGCATGATTTATTAGAAGGATGATTTGAATCTGGATAAGTGCAAGTTTTGTGATCATCCACGATTTAAACCCACGAAGAAGGGACAAGATAAACGACGCAAGTCCAACTTAGTTTCGTACAAGAGGATGTTTTACTTTCCTCTAATGGCCCGCCTACAGAGGTTGTACGCATCTAAAACAACGACAAAAGATATGCGGTGGCATGCAGAACATACGGTAGAGGATGGTGTCATGCGTCACCCATCAGATTCTGAGGCTTGGAGGCACTTCGATCAAACTCATCCAGAGTTCGCCGCTGAAATTCAAAACGTAAGATTGGGTCTATGTACAGATGGGTTTCAACCTTTTGGAAGTTACGGAAAACAATACTCATCGTGGCCGGTGATTGTCACACCATACAATTTGCGTCCCTGGATGTGTATGAAAGAGCAGTACATGTCTCTCAGCGTTCTCGTCCCAGGCCCACAGAACCCTAAAGATAAGTTAGATGCTTTTGTACAGCCGTTGATTAAGGAGCTGAAGCAGTTGTGGTCTGATGGTTCTCTCTCGTACGATGTATCAAAAAAATAGAACTTTCAGTTGCGAGCGGCCCTTATGTGGACCATTAGCGACTTTCCTGCATATTCGATGTTGTCTGGTTGGAGTACGTCTGGTCGAATGGCTTGTCCGTATTGCATTGAGCGTTCAGACGCTTTTACCCTGCAAAAGAGTCAGAAACAGTCATGGTTTGATAACCATCGTAAACTTCTAGAATGTGATCATCAACTGCGTAAAGATAAAAATTCTTTTAGGAAAAATAGAAAGGTTGAAGCTCTGCCGCCGCACGTCCGTTCTGGAACAAAGATTTTGGCCGAAATTGAAAGGCTAGGACTTCTAAAGGTAACCAATGAAAATGCAGAATGTGTGAATGGGCTAATAGCGAAGAATAGTGGTTGGAGAAAAAGAAGTATTTTTTGGGATTTACCTTACTGGAGCACTAACTTGTTTTGTCATAATTTAGACGTTATGCACATTATGAAAAATGTTTTTGATAATGTGTTTAACACTGTGATGAATGACAAAGGGAAGACAAAAGATACTTCAAAATCAAGAGATGAGTTAGCAGAATACTGTCCCCGTCCCGAACTTCATGCAGACGCATTAGGAAAGTATCCCGAAGCATCGTACACGCTCGATAAGCCATCAAAAGTTGCATTGTGTGAATGGATAAAGGCTCTCAGATTTCCAGACGGGTACGCATCAAATCTAGGTCACTGTGTTGATATGAAAGGGTTGCAATTGTACGGGATGAAAACCCATGACTGTCACGTATTTTTGCAGTGGTTGATCCCAGTTGCATTTCGAGAACTAGTTCCTCATCCCGTGTGGAAGGCACTAACAGAGCTAAGTTTATTTTTCAAAGATTTGAGTGCGAGAGTCATTGGAACTACTGATATGAGTCGTTTAGAGCGTGACATTCCCATAATACTCTGTTAACTTGAGATGATATTTCCACCAAGTTTCTTCGATTCAATGGAACATTTGCCCATCCACTTACCAAACGAAGCGAGATTGGCTGGTCCAGTGTAATATAGGTGTATGTATCCTTTCAAGAGGTATCTCCGCAAGTTGAAAAACAACGTAAGGAGCAAAGCGTGTGTTGAAGGCTCTATAGCAAACGCATATCTAGTTGAAGAGGCGTCGAATTTTGTTTCGTACTACTTTGATGATAATGTCTCCACAAAAAGGACAAACTTAAATCGTAATGAAGAAGTTCAAAATGATGAAGATGACAATCCAAATGTTCTATCTATTTTCAAAAATAATGGTGAAGCTTTCTCAGACGCAGGGAAAAGATTCTTGTCGGATGAAGAATTGACTGAGGCCCGAAGATATGTGTTACTAAATTGTGCTGAACTCCAACAATTTATCAGGTTAACGATTCAAGCTCGTTGCAACCCTAATTATCGAAATCTATTAATAAAATATTATAATAATTCTTCATTTTAATATAAATGTGAAGTTTGTTCGAAGATGACGTTAAACGTCACCAACCGAACATTACATATGAGGCACAGAATTGAAAATTGGACGCTGAATTTCCTGTTTTGTTTGCGAACTACGTGAGTCTTAATTATCTTTAAAATTATGTCGCAATTAAAATATATTATAACATTTGAAAACATAAAATTATTGTAGGCACGAGATCCTTTGAACAATGTAAATGACGATTATATAAGGTCAATTGTGTATGGTCCATCACGTGTTGTGAACACATTCAACTGTTGTAAGATAAATGGATATAGATTTCACACGCTCTTGTATGGTTTTGAACAATCAACGTCGAGCACAGGAGTTTGTATAAGAGGAAAAAATTATGGTCCAGATCACATGGATTATTACGGTCATCTTCTAGAAGTGATTCAATTAGAGTATCACGGGCTTTAAACGACCGGAAGGACGCTCTTGTTCAAATGTGAGTGGTTTGATCCAACTCCAGCCGGCACGAAAATTCACCCTCAATATAAGCTCGTTGACATCAATCATAAACGTAGATTCAATCGATACGAGCCATTTGTACTCGCAGCCCAAGTGACTCAAGTGCACTACAGTTCGTATCCGATTTTGAAGCAAGACAAACTAGATTGGTGGGCAACTTGTTAAATCAAAGCTCGATCGACGGTGGATTATATCGAGCCTCGCGTGCCTGAATAAAAGTCATTCCAAGAAGATGTTGTAGAAATATTTCCTGCAATACAATTAGAGGATGTTGACTTCCAATTAAACAAACCTCTCATTCACGAACACGACGAGACGATCAATGATGATTTTTAGAAGAGCCAGAAAGCGATGAAATAGATTTAACTGAAGAATACGAAGAAAGCTACGAAGATGAGTCTGAAAGTTAGGGTTGAGGTTTGAAGATTTTATGAGTGTTAACGATAATCTGAACAATCACACACACACACACATATTAGTTTTATTTATTAATAAAATTGTGTTGTATGTTAGATGCCTGGTAAGGGTCCTCATCATCGTCGTATTTCTCTCGGCTCATCTTCCTCGGGACCCCATGAGGATGATGCCACCGACATGGATTTAGATGATACTGTTCCACCTACCCCGTCTGATGAGGCGGGGAGCACTCCCGGTATAGAGGTCAGGACTACCGAGATCGAGGTAGTCATGATCGGAAATAGGTAAGTAACATTTTAATCAATTTTGTTATGTGTTCAATATATAATTTAATTATTTGACATGTATTGAAATAAAATTATTAGTTTTTAGGTTACGAAGTCCACCAAAGGACTTGCCAACCTATTTCAGGACTATACACGAGTCTCGTATCTACCCAGCAGGGTGGAAATTCGAGCACATCCCGGACAGCCATCGTCAGACGTGGTAGCCTCGTTTTAGGGTAATTTTTTTATTTATTTTGATTTGTGTTAAGTAAATTGATTGATTATTTTGTCTAATTGTATTTATTTTGTAGGGATTGGTGTGGTGGGAAAGGAGTATATACGACGAGAATGCCATCAAGATGGCATTCTACATATCGATGCGAGATTCTTATAATAGTCGTATATACGAGTGGAAGAAGGCGTATCGGTTGAATGAAACGATACCTTCTTGCGTAAGGGAGTCGATTTGGAACAGATAGCTGGTGGTGTTTCAGCGGCCTGAGGAGGTGGAGAAGTCTGAGAAGGCCAGACGAAACAGAATGAGCGAGCCCGGAGGCCCTTCGACTGGTATAGCGAAGCATCAAGGCGGGTCTATGCCGGCTAATCGACAGTCAGACAAGATTGTAAGCCAATAATAATATTTTAAGTAATTATTTATATTATTGAACATTTATAATTTTATGTTTTAATTAATTCATTATATTAAATATTGTAAATGTATCTTTAAATACATGCTGCGCAGATGGGTACGCAGCCTAGTAACTACGAGATTCTGCTGAGGTATCATTGAAATCCCGATGGCATATTTACGGATCCTAGAGCCCAGAGGATAGCTGTAAGTTTTATATATTATATATATATATGATTTATTATAAAATCTTATAAAAGTTCTTTAGTAATAATATCTGAAAATTTTTATATCAGGAGGACTATGAGAGGGCTTTGGAGGAGAAGCGTGCTACGTCATTTGATGATAGCAGCCCTCAGGTAGACCCGAACGAGTAGGAAGGGTCGACGCTATGGCCTTGGATGCTTCGGGAAGACTCAGAAGGGATGCAGTACTTCTTCCACCTCCACCGCCGATGTTCGTCAACTCCAGACGCGAGTCCAGTCCCAGCAGGAGCAGCTTGAGCAGCTTTAGTGGATCCGCGAGGAGTAGGCGCTGGAGATTCAGCGGATCCGTGGGGCACAGGAGCGTTCCCAGTTGACGCTCCGTCAGCAGATTGAAGAAGTTGTTGCTCAAGCCATGGCTCGTTAACCTCCCCCTGACCCGGATGGTGGTCATATTTAGATATGGATGGATAGTTCAGGAATTTTTTTATACATTCGATGAATGAATTGATTTTTAGTTATTGGATGATTTGTTTTGATTTTTTATTAGTGGATAGTTTATTTTGGATTATCTAAAATTTTATTTGTTTATTATTTTTAATTTAATTATTAATTAATATATCAGAAATTTTATTAATAGACTTTTTGACGAAAATTACCGCAAATAACTGCCGGGATACCATCGTCATGCTGACGGCTACATACGCCAGGAATCCTGACGGCCAAACCCGCCAGGAAAGCAGTCGATGTTCTTGGTGGGTAAACCCACCAGGAATACTGGTGGCCATATACTGTCGGGTTTAGCCGTCAAGGAATCCGCCATCATTCCTGGCGGGAATATTTTCCCGTCAGGATACTGGAATCCTGACCACAACAATTCTGGTGGCCATTATCCGTCAGGAGGCCGTCAGTATTCCGTATATTGAAGGAATCCTGACGTATTTAGCCGTCAGCACTGCCAGATTTTTTTAGTGATAGTCCATGATGGACTCTTTCTCATCCATCTTCATTGACTCAAAAGTAGCATTCAACATCCTTAGTCTTGATTTCTTGACACTGTGAGTTCCTTCACACACCCTCTGCAACGCATCCCATGCATCTTTTGCCGACTCGCACTTTTAACCACTTTATAGTAGCTTGAATCAACATAGCCACAAAGAGTGTTGATAGTCTTGGAGTTCTAATTGGACAAGGCTAGTTCATTAGCCATCCACTCTTCTTTCCTCTTGATGATGGTATCACCATCAGCATAAGTAATGCGTGGTTTTTCCCATCCAACCAGTATGGTTCTCCACGCACGTTCATCAATGGTCTTGATGTGCAACCTCATCCTTTGTTTCTAGAGAGAATAGTTCTCGCCATTAAGGACCGGTGGTCGCGGATTTCCTTGAGCATCCACAAGGTCCGACAAAATAATGATTAGTATACTTAGTACGTCAAGTGTCCTGCTCTGGTGCCAATTATAGATTCGTGTAGGTCTATGCTTATTAAATAAGTATCAGTAAATAGATGTTAAGTCTGGTGTTAAAAACACCAGAATTGACACTAAACAGTAATAAAATAGAAAGCAGCGAAATAATTAAAAAGAACACAGCAGATTAAATTTCATTCATAAGTAACGTGCTTACGAACTAGGTATACAAACCCGAAAACTATATTACTTTAATTTATATAATATCAAAACAAAATCATAAAGTAATATATGAAGACATTTGCATCAACACTTGATACTAAATACTTGCAGCCACACTATGATGATCTTCTCCGTTGGTTACGCAACTTCAAAGATGTATGAGTCTTGGATCGTGGCTTAAAGACTTCCTTGTATTCTCGTGCGTCTTTGTGAACTGCTACGTCAAAGTCGTGACCGTGTTCACGGCTTCTTCTTGTCCTAAATAGACAAGAGTCCCTTGATAAACAAGTTAACTAACCTATCTAGGAAACAAAATAAAAAAATATATAGTTTCCTAATATAGTTTGGACCCAAGAAAGGCAAATATTAACAAAAGGAAAATAAGGAAACTACCGTGAATAAGATTCCTAACACAATCAATCCAACATCTCTTGTAAAATATGAGCCACACCAAATCCTTCACATCTCTCGATTAATTCCATATTTTTTCATCACATAAATTCACCACAAGTCCCATAATAAACCCTCATACAACATTATATATTTAAGTCGTCATGCACGTTGAATTAAATCACTAAAATAAGGGGAAACGACCTCTTTGAAGGAGTTGTAGAGACCTTATAAATTATGAGTAGACAATGTTCATAAATCAGGTCGATTAAAGGGAATATCTTTTATATGCCAACAATTAGATAAATATGGTCAATGGACCCCAACGGGCAGATATGGTAATGTTTATTAGGCCTCACCGGGGTGATAATATGTAAAATATTCTTGGCTTATGGTAACATTAACAAAAATGACGTGTCGTAATTTTTATGGTAACTTAACAAAAGAAAAAATCATAATTATGAGGTGGTGGTAGTGAAGGGTAAGTAGGAGACTGAAATCCTAAATTGGGGGACACGTCTCTTACCATCTTTTATCTATAAATAGAGGACTCGGGCCTCATCTCTAATTTACTTACTTCTACGCATATTTTTCATACAATAGCTCTCGCTCTATCACTTTTATATGAATACTGAATTAAATTGAAGGGCCTATGCTGGAGTTGTCTGACTTAAGTTTTGTTTTGCACGTCGCTTGAGTTCGAGAAGCAGTGACCTCTTTCTTGGTGAGGAGAACTTTTTGATTCAAAAAGTGGCGCCGTCTGTGTGAATACGTTGGATATCAAGTTCTTGAGCAAAAGACATGAGAACCTTTCAAAAACAATCATGAAGGGAAGAAAAACAAAATCACAGGTTTTTGATTTTATAGAATCAAAGCAAGATAGAGATTTGGGAAAATCAACTTCCTTTGAAGGCGTACGAATACCACCGAAGGCCAAAGATGAGTAGGTGGTCGGGAAAACAAAGAGGCTTGAAAAAGAGCAGGTGGCCGTAAAAATACTAAGACTGGAGAAAGAAGGCGAGAAGAGCATGGAGTTGAAGGGAAAGACAACTCCCACAACAAAGAAAGGTTAATTTAGGCACCAAGGTGTCGTAAGAGTTATCAGAGCGTCACTTCTGCAATATTAAAAAAAAGTTACTTCAAAAGTTCATCATTGTGATACCAATGGACAATTTTGAAAAAAATATAGAACAAGGGTATGATAGTGACGAAGAAAAAGGGGAGTTAATACCAAGAGGTGGTAGGGATGAAGAATACATAATAGAATAGCTTACGCCAGCCGAAAGTAAAATAATGATGGAAGAAGAGCTATTGAGGTCCAAGCAGATATGAGAAGCAAAAAGAGAGCACACCTATAGAAGACCCACATCATCAGATGATGAGTCATACGAGGATGAGGTAGTAGAAGTACCCAAGGATCCGAGTGGAGGAATGACTTACGGGTGTAACCTAGGATAGAGGGGATGCGGAGTTGAGTATGATGAATATTATGCGCAACCGACCGCAAGGGTGATGCGTGATATACAAGAAGCACTGAGGGTCTTTCAAAAATAGGTCGCGGCACAGGATACCGGGAAAATAGGGGACATTCATTCTCGGTGAAGATATTGCGAGCAGCCCTACCGCAAGGGTACACGGGACTGGCTTTTCACTATGATGGGTTATCAAACCCAACTCGGCATATCAAAAGTTTTAAGAATGAGGCAACATTATGATAGTGCATAGATATCGTAGCATGCATGGCGTTTTCATCCACTCCATTGAGTCCTGCGTAAGATTGGTTCCATCAGATCATCCTAGGGAGGTTTACCATCTACTTGACGTTAAATTCAGCTTTTTTGATGCACTTTGCTAGCTCCAAGACTCATACGAAGATGTTCATGTCACTATTTGCGGTAGTACAGCGACTGGGATAATCTCTAGTGGAGTATATAGCCAGGTTTATCCGAGCTACTTTAGAGGTTTACCCGAGCTATTCTAAGGTCAGGGGGACTAAGAACCTGGCTGGACAAGCGACCTACTTTTACTTATGAGCAAGTGTTGGATTGTATCATCAAACATATCCATGTAAAAGAGGTAAAAGCACTAGTGTAGCAGAGACATTCTAGAATGGATAAAATAGGCATTCTATAATGTATTCTGCTGCATTCTAGATGCAGCCGTTCTGGAATGTCAGACATTCTAGAAAAAATATTTTTTATACGTTCTAGAATGTCTGACATTCTAGAATGGTTATTTAACCGTTCTAAAAAGTTGTGTACACATTCTAAGAAGTTGTATTTTGGTTTTGTACCTGTTTTTTATGTAACCGTTCTAGAATGTCTAATTTTAGAACGGGTAATTAATACATACATTCTATAAATTCATTATTTTAGAATTGATATTAGAATATACGTTCTAGAAGGTCAATATTTTACAACAGATATTAGAATATACGTTCTAGAAGGTCATATTTTAGAACGGATATTAGAATTATACTATCTAGAAAGTCATTATTTTAGAACGAATATTAGAATATACGTTCTAGAAGGTCATTGTTTTAGAACTGGTATTAGAATATACGTTCTAGAATGTCATATTTTAGAACGGATATTAGAATTATACGTTTTAGAAAGTCATTATTTTAGAACGGATATTAGAATATACGTTCTAGAAGGTCATTATTTTAGAACGAATATTGGAATTATACGTTCTAGAAGGTCATATTTTAGAATGGATATTAGAATTATACGTTCTAGAAGGTCATATTTTGGAACGGATATTGGAATTATACGTTCTAGAAGGTCATATTTTAGAACGGATATTGGAATTATATGTTCTAGAAGGTCATATTTTAGAATGGATATTTGAATACATTCTAAAAGGTCATTATTTTAGAACGTATATTGGAATTATACGTTCTAGAAGGTCATATTATAGAACGGATATTAGAATTATACGTTCTATAATCAAGACTTCTAGAATGGATATTTTAATTACCTTGTAGAAAGTTATTTTTTAGAACGGATTCCAATAATATACCTTCTAGAAAATTGATTAATTAAGAACAGGTTTCGATACCATTTTTATATCTTGTTTGACCTAAATTATTATAGCTCCATAATCAATACATAAACAATAAGTCAAAATTAACCGAAAAAATCATTAATTCATTCACCAACCACAAGTCAAACTCACACCAATCACCAAATGTAACACAAGTCATCAACCATCAAAAGTACACTACAAGTCGTCAAAATTACACCAATTTCAACCATCACATTTCAACATCAAAAGATTTTAGCACCTATAATGCTAACATTCTACTAATAGATAGTGCACTATCAAATGACCTCTAGAAAACGCCAAGAAATAACTTCCATAAAATACTCGGCCCAACGTTTACGTACATCATCAATGTCATCTTTCGAATAAGGCTCTTCCATATTGAGTGCTTGTAGGTCAATACACACAATAAGACAATAAGACTTTAAAAAAAAATGAATCAAGAATGCCAAATAAATTGGATCCATCTTCCAAGTTGACATCAACCCATATTTATCAGCTCTCCCCAATAATTTCAATATGTTGTAGAGACACCTACAACATTGGAAATTTGTTAGGATGTTTGTATGGAGTTCAACATAGCTTTCATTTATAAATAAATACTAAATTATTTTGACATAGCTTTCAATTATAAATAAATACTAAATTATTTTTTCGAGAGGTAAAATAAATACATATTGTAAAATTGCATGACGGAGATGAAAATCTACAGAGTTAGAAACGGCCCCATGATGTCGTCCTGAGTTATGTGCACACCGTAATCCGTCTTCTCACCCATGTAATTTCGTAGACCTATGGTTAATTGAAATAAGTATCATTAAAACGATGTTAAGTTTAGTGTTACAACACCAGAACTAAAATCAAACAGTTTCAGAGTTGTAAATAATAAAATAAGAACAGACTTAAAGCAGATGTTAAGACTGGTGTTAAAAACACCGATACTAACATCAAACAGAGTTATTAAAATATGCAGCAGAATAAATATTAAAAAGTGAACTAAGAAATTAAAATTTCGTTCGTAAGTAAAAATATTTACGAACTTGGGTATACAAACCCGAAAACTATATTACTTTTCTTTGTTCAAGATTAATACAAAAATATAAAGTAATATATGAAAAACACTAGTATCAACACTTGATACTAAAATACTTGTCGCCAAGCTTGTGATAATCTTCTCCGTTGATTACGCAACTTCAAAAATCTTTGTGTAGAATCGTGGCTTCAAGTCGTCTACTTGCTCGTGTTCTTGTTTTCTTGCGTCGTCTTGCTTGCTGCGTCTCCTTCTCAAAGCCGTGTCAAAGTATTATCAGAAGGTATCCTTCTCTTGCGTCCTTGTCTTGTCTTAAATAGACAAGACTCCTATACTTGGTAAACAAGTAAAACATAATCTAGGAAACTAAATAAAGTCTTAGACTCAATCTAGGAAACAAACCTAGAGTTCTAATTTATTTTGAGCCCAAGAAAGGCAAACAACTAAAAAATTAAAAATTGCCAAGAATAAAATTCTCATCAATCTCCCCCTTTTGCCTTTCTGGACAAAATAACCTAGACGCGCAATAAAAGTTCAAAGGACTAAAAACTCCCTCTAAAGAAATACTCATTGTTAAAAACAAGCAAAACACAAATCAATCAATGGCTCGAACTCCTTATCACCATCCTCGTCCGCTCGCGTCTTCTACATCTTCTCCCCTTTTTTGTTCTGAAAACAAAAGGACCTCAACAAATGAGTCCCAAAGCGTCTAAAGCTGTGCAATATGAGCCCGCACTACTAGAGCAAAAAACTTGTGACAATGTCAAACACATGCTGGCCAAAATTTTAACTTGATACCGCGGCCTAGATTAAACATAAACTGGGCTCGAGGGTAGGCGATGTTGGTTTCGGTGACACATCACTAGAACCATCACGAACTTTCTGGGTAAAGCAGTCAAAATGTCAGACAGTAAGTAGACATCATCAGAATCTGGGAAGTATTTACACTTAGTCTCCAGCTGAGTCATGTTGTACGGAGTGAAAGGATGGTCGGCCACCAATGAACGAGAAGAACCTTCATCTTCAGCAGAGAAAGAGTGAAGGACTTGGAATGGGGGATCAGAGGCACTTGAATCACCTTTGGGTAGGTTTTTCTTATCAGCTAGACGCACAGTCTGTTTTCGGAGCTTTGCTGGGTGATGGTGAATTCGACATTCTGCAAAAGACTGAAAGCAATTACAAACAAAAAATGGAGAGTCGTAGCAATAAAATTTGGAGAAAGAAATTTAAAAAAAATTCCTCAATTGGATAAAACATATGCGGTAGAAGGAGGAAGAGGGTGAAAAGTCGAACCCCCCACTATTCCCACTACTTCTGTTTAAGACCCAAGATTTTTCTTTCCTTAAAAACAAGCCCACTCCTTATCAAAAAAAAAACACACGATTTTTCTTACCAAAAACCAAGTCACACGATCTCAAAACTTAACTAAACCACTATCTCCTTTTGAAAATTAATATCACAAATATAAATTACATATAAAACCGAGATAGAGTTAGATTTTTATAAACCATCACCATAGTTGAATAAAATCTTTGCAAAGCACTTTTTCACTCGCCAAATTAACCTCTTATTACCTACCCAATCCACCGAATTTAACACCACTGTACTATTTGGTTAGAAAGATTCATAACAAGACTAAGAGATTTCAAATAAAGACACAAGCACAAGCAACATAACACACAACAATACGACATCTTCACCAAGTATGAATGTCCTAATTGATGCCTAAAAATTCATGACCTAAAAAGATTAAAGATTCAATAATTGATTTAGGTGACATGATCAGTGTTGCTTTTTATGTGATGACATTATAACCAACATTGTTTCAGTGAAGTCAATGAAAACAAACCCCTTAACCCAAGTTAATGACTACGTCAAAATCACTCAAGGAGGTGAAAATTAAAGATTGGACTAGGGGTGAGCAAAAAACCAAAAAACCAAAATAACCGACCGAACCGAACTGAGAATTTTAGTTCGGTTCGATTTTATGTAAATTCGGTTCGGTTTCGGTTTGATAATTCTAAAAAATTAGTTAGTTCAGTTCAGTTCGATTTTATAAATAAAATTCGGTTCGGTTCGGTTTTAACCGAAATATAATTAAAAGATAAAAAAATATAATTTTTATATTACTTATTGTTATTTTTTATCAAATCGGTTTGGTTAATTCGGTTTTAACATATTTTCGATTTAGTTCGGTTTGCAGTTTTATAAATATTTTGGTTTTCAGTTTTTTCGGTTCGGTTTTTTCGATTTTAGACCGAATATCGGTTCGGTTCGATTTGAAATTTTATGCAAAATTCGGTTTTTGTTATTTCGGTTTGGTTTTTGGCTGAACCGACCAAATGCTCACCCCTAGATTGGACCTTTTTAATCCAGATTCTCTTCATCTTTTTAAAGATTTGAAGAGAAATTTTCTTATCTTCAGCAATTGCTTCTAACACCCCTTATTTTTGGACCTGGGAGAAAACCAGTTTCTGCGGAAAAGTTCCACAATCACTTACTTGAAGAGGTTAGTCTTTTTTTCATCATTTTTTATTACAACACATGAACTTTTTGCACTTCATTCAGACTCAATGCATTTAGTATATGTATGAAAAAGAAAATAAAAAATGCATGCAAAATTTACAAATGTCACGACTGATGACAGTTTAGGTGTCATGACATCAAAAATAACATCGACTTAAACAATGCACATACCGAGACCTCTTCTCAAACGAGAGAAGGTCTCTAAATCTATTGCCTTTATGAAGATGCCAGCAAGCTGATTGTCTGTCCCTATATGCTCAAGACTAACCATCTTCCTCTCAACCAAGTCACGAATAAAGTTGTACCTTATGTCAATGTGTTTGATTCGTGAGTGTTGGACCGGATTTTTTGAGATATCAATGGAACTTGAATTGTCACAAAGCACAGTCAATATTTTACTATGTAGACCGTATTCCTCTATCATTTGGTTCATCCAAAACAACTTTGTACAAGCACTTCCAGCTATAATATACTCGGCTTTAAGAGCATCCTCTACACGCTTGGGCTTTGTTTTGGAAAGAAATAAAGATTCTCGAATTTGAGAATAGTTAGTAGACAAGCAAACAAACCTTACCATCTCTTTGAAGTTTATTTGTCGCTTTCTTGTACTTCTTTCATCGAGATCTCTAATGATTTGGCTTATAGGATGATTCTTTTGATTTCTTGAGGGAATGTTCCTTTGATGTAGGTCAACTGGATCCACTAGTACAGAAACTGCATTCTAGAACAGAAAAAAAAAAAAAGTCAATCCAGAAGGGTGTTTTTAAAACTGTTCTAGATAGCACTTTCTAGAACGGTATTTTAATATACCGTTCTGGAATGACGACTTTCTAGAACGACTTTACAATGCCATTCTGGAAAGTATACTTTCCAGAACGGTAATTTCGATACCGTTCTGGAATGTTCATCAATCCAGAACGGTATTAAAATACCATTCTGTAAAGTAGACATTCCAAAACAGTTATTGAAAAACCGTTCTGGATTATGAGTCGATCCAGAACGGTATTTGAATAACGTTCTGGTATATGTACATTCTACAACGGTATTTTAATATCATTCTGGAATATACGCCAATCCAGAATGGATTTGGAAAAATCATTCTTGAAAGTACTTTCCAAATTAAATACCGCGTAAATGAGGTTTTTTTTCTGCCCATATCTTACTTTCCAGAACGATATTATTAAAACCGTTCTAGAATGTACGTCAATCCAGAATAGTTTTAGGAAAACCGTTCTGGAAAGGCTTCACCGATACAGAACGGTATTTTAAATACCGTTCTCATTTTCCATTTACCAATTAAATAATTTCTCATCCGTTTTTCATCTATACGTTTTGTCAAACTCCTTTCCCTAATAAGTCCCTTCACCCCATTTTTTCACTATTCCCCTTCAAGAAAAAAAATTCCGACGCTCCCAGCTCGCTACGTCGTCGGCTCACACCTGAGGAAGATGGTGTATAATTGTGGGATGAATCGTCTGCGTTTTCTCTTGCAGAATCGTCCGCATTTCCTCTTGCATACGTTTTGTCAAACACCTTTCCCTAAGTCCCTTCACCCCGTTTTTTCACTATTCCCCTTCAAGAAAAAACCTCTGCCGCTCCCATCTCGCTCCGGCCGCCGGCTCACACATGAGGAAGATGGTGAATAATTGTGGGGTGAATCGTCCGCATTTTCTCTTGCAGATTCAAACCCATTTCCAATTTGGAAGGCGGACTCTTTCAGGTTATCTTCTTCTTCTAGGGTTTATGTGTGTCTTGATTTTGGTACTTATGTATAATATAAATTATTCAACTGTTGCTTTGTTCACAGGATTTTGAAAAATAACCAGTTCATTAGTCTAATCCCCTCGACACTTTCTCAAATTCCAAACTTGAGAATCTTGTGAGTTATATTTTGTTTATTCGGTTCTATTGGTTTAATTTTTTATCATGTGTTGTATTTCCTTCATTTACAATATTCAAGTTCATTGTTCTCTAGGGACTTAGCTCAAAATAAATTGAGTTAAATGAAATTTCTTGAAATTGTTAGAGATAAATTGCAAATTTAAATTATGGTAATACTAAGATCTCATTTACCTTCAGACAGTGGGTTGCGGGGTGACAAAATCTAAGGCACCCTCTCGCCTGATATGTAGCTGAAGGGTTTGTGCTACTTGTAAGTTTGTTTGTTTGTTTGTTTTTTTCATAAAGTCTGAATTTTGCCTAACTGATGAATACTACGGAGAATTTAGTTAAACTCAATTTTTACCATTTGCAGTGATGTTAGAAATAATAGTTTGAATTGTATCAGCAGGTGAGGCCTTGGAGCCAATTACAGCAGCACCAATGAGCATAGTGAACCGGTAAGCATGACATATCTATGAGTTTGATTTTATCTCACCATTTATATGTTTTTTTTCCTTCATACCCTACAGAAGATACTGTCTTCAACACTTGACATTAAATCAGGACACCCTACAGAAGATACTCACATTACCAAGAAAATATTCAAACTGTTATCGATGATGGTTCTGGGAGTAATCAAAACTCAGAGGCTGCTAACAGAAAGGGGCCTGAAAAACAGTGGCATCTCTTAGTTGATCATATGACTGAGCATACATCATCGACTGGGACGGCCACTGCATATATAAAGAATCTCCAGGATTCTGATTTAATACCACGACACAATATGGGCTAATCATTTGTGCCCTGTAGTTAACTTGTTGGAAAATGGAATCATACTGGACTAATGGAGGATGGAAACTCTGCAAATTAAAAGGTACCACATTGAAACTCTGCGCACTTGGGAAGCTCTTTACATATCCGGGTCCGTGCGATCTTTCTCCCTGTCTCTAAAAATTGCTACTCTAGAGGAATTACCAATTTCCGTGTAGACATTCTTGTCCCCATCCACACCAAGGTTCCTCGAAAACTCATTATCATCCACGTTCAAATTCGTCTCATTTGAAGCATCCCGATCCATTGTGTCATCCAACTAAGAGTTACTCGGGCTACGAAAAATACGAGCTCGTGCTCTGTCATAATTATCCTTTCTCTCTTCCACAGTTCTTACTTGATTGCATTTAAGCCCAAGATCAATGGCATCGTTGGAGGAAGATTTTGGCCTTGGTCTGATGACAACTTTAATTTGATCGAGTTTGTCATTTTCCGACACTTTAGCTGGAATGTCCGATAAGAAGACTGCAGGAAGCTTGCTATCTGGCTTCTTTAGAACCAAGATCCGGATACTTTGGCCACCCACGATGTCTTGAACCATGGTTTGTAAACCGTAGTGTTGAGCGACACGATGTGCTGTGAGACGGAGGTATGAAGTGGGAAAGTGTGGGAATTCGAACTGCTGCAGATTGGGATTCGGTAAAAATGTTTGTGCATCGAGTTCCATTCGAATAATGATTAGACGATGATGAGGGTTCTGGATAGCCTCAGCGAGGAAAGGATCCACCATGGACACATAGGCTGGCGGTGACGATTGGTTCGCATTTGCCTCCACATGTGCTTGACAAGTCAAATCCATAGAAATAGAAAACACCAAGTACAAAAATTAAGAAATATTATATATGAAAATTGTGGGTGCGTAATTATAGACAGCTCCAGTTTAAAAGGGGTAGAGAGGAGAGGAATTGAGAAAATGGAAAGAAAGACCCCTTTCTCGAATTTCCTTTAGAGTTATCCCCATTATTATTATTATTATTATTATTATTATTATTATTATTATTATTATTATTATTATTATTATTATTATTATTATTATTATTATTATTATTATTATTATTATTATTATTATTATTTCTATGGAAAATGGGTTTTCTTTAGACTTAATGCGACTTACTTAGATCCAGCTAAGTTTAAGTATCCAGGCAAATGCCAAATCTGATCTTTATATTATCTGTCATGCAGACACAAGGAATGAGAAAAGGTGTGGTGCCTTATAGGAGCACGCTATCTGCCTTGTCAAGAATTGCGCACGAGGAGGGTATTTGAGGATTATATAGGTTATATCTATTTCTTAACATCAGGCAGATATCATATTTTCGAAAAAGATCGTCACTGGATTGACCTGTCCTTTTTTTTTTTCTTGGATCGTGTAGTGGTCTTGTGCCAGCTTTAGCCACATTAGTCATGTAGCGATTCAGTTTCCAACTTATGAGAAGATAAAAACGTGGTGTTAGCTACCATCATTTTTATAAATTCATTCACATTAGATCATTCTTCACTGTTGAAAGTTTAATTGAAGATGAGTGCGTAGAAAATAAGAATTAGAACGCATTTAAGGCAGGATATAGCGACCACAAACCTCGATTAGCCAAATAAC
>BMAC01000008.1:899094-911620 GCA_014905375.1 Phtheirospermum japonicum | reverse complement strand
TCCAGAACCCTCATCATCGTCTAATCATTATTCGAATGGAACTCGATGCACAAACATTTTTACCGAATCCCAATCTGCAGCAGTTCGAATTCCCACACTTTCCCACTTCATACCTCCGTCTCACAGCACATCGTGTCGCTCAACACTACGTTTATAGCCTCAGCGAGGAAAGGATCCACCATGGACACATAGGCTGGCGGTGACGATTGGTTCGCATTTGCCTCCACATGTGCTTGACAAGTCAAATCCATAGAAATAGAAAACACCAAGTACAAAAATTAAGAAATATTATATATGAAAATTGTGGGTGTGTAATTATAGACAGCTCCTTTGTAGAAGGGGTAGAGAGGAGAGGAATTGAGAAAATGGAAAGAAAGACCCCTTTCTTGAATTTCCTTTGAGAAAAGGGAAAGAAAGACCCCTTTTTTTAATTTTATTTATATTTATATTAATTATTATTATTATTATTATTATTATTATTATTATTATTATTATTATTATTATTATTATTATTATTATTATTATTATTTCTATGGAAAATGGGTTTTCTTTAGACTTAATGCGACTTACTTAGATCCAGCTAAGTTTAAGTATCCAGGCAAATGCCAAATCTGATCTTTATATTATCTGTCATGCAGACACAAGGAATGAGAAAAGGTGTGGTGCCTTATAGGAGCACGCTATCTGCCTTGTCAAGAATTGCGCACGAGGAGGGTATTTGAGGATTATATAGGTTATATCTATTTCTTAACATCAGGCAGATATCATATTTTCGAAAAAGATCGTCACTGGATTGACCTGTCCTTTTTTTTTTTCTTGGATCGTGTAGTGGTCTTGTGCCAGCTTTAGCCGACATTAGTCATGTAGCGATTCAGTTTCCAACTTATGAGAAGATAAAAAGTTATTTGGCTAATCGAGGTTTGTGGTCGCTATATCCTGCCTTAAATGCGTTCTAATTCTTATTTTCTACGCACTCATCTTCAATTAAACTTTCAACAGTGAAGAATGATCTAATGTGAATGAATTTATAAAAATGATGGTAGCTAACACCACGAAGGAGAAACTTTGTGCTAGTGATGTTGTTGTAGCATTCTCAGTTTAAAAAATATTCGCTTCTACCTTGACATATCCACAGGAGGTACGAGACAAAGAGAACAATCCTTGGCTTCCTTTTTTCTTAATTAACGGAATAATAATGAAATATATAAGATGTGGGCAATCAATTATATTTGTGACTTTTGGACTTGCCTTTTTTTCATGTGGTAGAAGTGATTTTACTCATTTCCTTGTCATATTACATGGGCATTAATTGGCTCCCTGCAAATAATGATGTTCAAGTTTTTTATGTTGTTATCGATGTGATGGTATTTCCACACATCATTGTAAAATATAAGTGTGTTGATTGATCAAGTTTAAGAATTTTTTACTTACTCAATTACAATTTTTATTATTATTTATTTTATTGTTTTGTTATTTATTGATCTTGATATGTTCTACTTATATTTTTTTAAATGCGACATGGTATATGCTCTATGTTTGCAGGTAGTGCAAGTGGCTCTTGATAAAGGTAAAGTAACTGAGGAAGATCATTCTGTAGTTGTTGTTACAATTGGTACTAGCTTGAGCCTTTGTCTACATGTTTTTTTCTTTACCTTATTTTATTTTATTTTGTGCTTTTTAACCCCCTTTTTAGAGTTAAGCATTTAACCCATGTTTATTACAATTGTTGTGGTGCTTATGCTTTACCCATAGTTGGTGTTCATCACATAGAAGTCCATGCTTTGGTAGCAGGGTGGTAATAAAGTTTCCTAAGAATTGTTAGTATTTTCGAGAAAAATTAAAAGGTATGATTTTATTTTAAAAAATTCATTACTTGCCCGGTTTTGGTTCATTTTTACTGGTTTGAAAATGAGTATTTGCATTTTTTTGAGAGAAATTATTATGATCTTATGGTTACGAGTATCATGATCTTTATTAATCGCAATTCATTGGTTTAGAAGAAAATGTGAAAGATGTAAGGTTCTATATTATTACTGGCTTGACATGGCAAAGACTTAACTTGTTGCTTTCATCTAGGTTAGTTGAAAAGCAGTTATGGTTTTCTTTCATGGCCCTACTTGTCCCAGGTATGCGAATCACAGTGTTTAAAACAAATCTTCATTTAATTTTTGCTTTTTAATTAGTTTTCAAGCATCTTGATTCAAGAAGATTCTTACAAATATGTTTGCCCCGTTTACTTAGGTGGCCATAATCTTCTTATTCTTGCTCGTGATCTTGGACATTATATATAAATTCGGACTTCAATAGATGATTTCATTTTCATCTTGCCATGTTTACTTAAATACATTTGCATCTATTAGAGTTGTCATATGTTGGCTTTCTAGATCTGTGAACAGTGCCCTAATGTTAAGTATGAACGGGAGGGTGATTTTGTCACTGTTAATATTGAGAAAGGTATGCAGGATGGACAAGTAATCTTTCTTGTTAATTTGAAGTAAATAGATAATTTTTAGTTTTGAATAAATGGATGCCTTAATTACTAAATTTGTACGTGTACAAGGATTGATGGTGTTAGGTGGTAATATTTTAATTTCTTACGAGAAGTTCTTACGTTTTCATTTTGCAGGAAATGGTATTTTATGAAGACGGTGAGCCAATAGTTGATGAACCTGGAGATCTTAAAGTTTTATGAAGGCTTTATCTTTTTTTTTTTTTTAGTTCATATAGTTGAATAAAAAAAATTTATTGTATTAATATTAGTTTTAGTTTGTTGTGTTTTAGATTTTATTGAAATTGGTGATATAATTATTATAATCACAATATTTATTATTATTGATTGTGGTGTATTCCTGCTTTCATTTCATTTTTTTTTTAGTTTTTTAAACTTTCTAGAAGGTAACTTTTTTAAAACCGTTCTAGAAAATGGACTTTTCAGAACGATATTTTAGAAAACTCGATCTGGAAAGTAATACCGTTCTGGAAATCCAGATCGGTTTTTCGAAATACCGTTGTAGAAAGTTATACTTTTCAGATCGGGTTTTCTAAAATACCGTTCTGGAAAGTTATACTTTCCAGAACGGTTTTCAAAAAACCGTTCTGGAATGTGGCAGATCAAGATGGGATGATACCATTCTAGAACAGAAAATTTATTTCTAGAAAGCCTTTTTTTTCCTTCTAGAAAGTCTTCCAGTCCAGAAGGGTAAAAAAAGGCGGTCTGGAAAGTAAAGACTTTCTAAAACTATGTCACTACAGAAGGCACAGAAAGAGGTTCTGGATAGGCAGAATTACCCTTCTAGATATGCAGTTTCTGCACTAGTGATCAGCTGGATCTTCCTTATCTGAATTAGAAACGAATTTTGGAGCATTTTGAGGTGGTGTTACTTCTGGTGTTATGTCATCAGTACCATCACCACCCGCATCTTTAGTTTCTGTACCAGCAACTTCATCTATACCAACCGTAATATTTTCCTGGGGATTCTGATCATAAACCAGATCATCATCCTCAGCCGGTCTCTTACCACCAAGGCTCTCAATGTCAAGTGGTCCCAAAAGATTCATATGAAGGAGTTCAAAATAATTTGAGGTAGTGAGACTTTGCACATTCGGATGTGAAAATCTGACTTGCTTCTCTTTCTGACATGCCTCGCAAATTGAAATATTTTTAGTGTTGAGATGTTTGAGCTTTTGATGCCACACCTCGGCATCACTCATTTGAGATAGCTTACAGAAAAAATCACCATTGATTTGATAGCCACTATTACAAAAATAAGATTCTAGAACAGATATTTAAGAACGCCTCAGGAGGCGGCGTTCTTGAATGTCAGGCGGTGGCATTTTTGTAATAAAAGTGTCGTATACAAGAACGTGTTTTTTAAAGACGTTCTGGTATACTGGATATCAAGAACGTCGTTAAAAAGACATTCTGGTATATTAGATATCCAGAACGTCTTTAAAGTTCTGGTATTTTAAATATCGAGAACGTCTTTAAAAACGTCGTTCTGGAAAGTATTATTCAGAACGCCTTTAAAAAGGCGTTCTCGTATGTCATATTATTTATGTATTAAAAAATTAGCCTTAAAAAAAACCCTATCCTCTCGTCCCCATCTTTTGCAGCCTCCTCTCATTCGAGAATCCCCTTCAACACAACAGCCCTCCCGTCCCCGTCTGTTTGCAGATCTAAATCTCCCTCTACTCCTCCGATCCAAAAACAAAAAAAGACTCAAAAACCTCAATAATTAAAAAAAAATGGCTTCAATCAAGCCCCCAACTCGCTACAGGTCTGAACAGCTCCATGACGCATCCTCGTCGGCCAAATTCTCCACGTAACGTGCCCTGGCTCAGAAAAATGATGCTCCTAACATTAATTTCACCTCCATGGTCAAGAGATTGGTGTAAGTATGAAGATCGGCAAGAATCCCGACCGGGGGCCAAATTCATGGTCACCGCCGATCTCGTGGTGGCGGAATTGAAGAAGAACGCGAAGAAGAGCTCCAGGCTGAGTGGGCTCCATAAGAAGCTGTTCAAAGGGCCGATTGGTTCGGGGGCGGGGGTTGAAAGGGGAGATGAGAGCTTGAAGAAGGCACTGATGGAGGTGAAGAGTAATACGGGGACGCTGGTAATGGTGCTCAGGAGTGAGAGGGAGCTATTGATTATGAACAAAATGTAGGATGATCGAATTGCCGAGCTCAAGATATCGCTTCTGGAAAAAAATAGAGAGGTAAATTTTTTATTGCTTTAGGGTTTTAATCACTCTGGTTGCATTGGGGGATTAATTAGAAAAATAGTTGAAATAAGATCTCAAGAATTTAAAATCTAATTATATCATAAATAATAATAGAATCAAGCTCAATGGGTTTGGTGTGTGTGTTGTTATTTTTGGTTGTCGAATAGGAAAAACCGAAGAAATTGATTGCCATGGTTATTTGTAACAATCTTTACAGGAAATGTGAACTAAATGAAGATGATCACTTTTATTCTAAATTGTGAAGTAAATAAGCTGTTTGGAGTGTAAGTGTGTGAGCTAATGCACCAGATTTCCTGAAGATTGTAGAATAAAAAAATAAATAAAACAAAGCTCCAGTTGAATTAATTATGTTTGGGAATAAAGCTCATCACGAGGTCTTATTAAGGTGTAGGCTAGTTGAATGTATATTAACAAGAATGTAGGGGTATGTTTGAATGTATTTTGCCTATATACTTTTTTGATAAGCTCAGTCACTTCCAAAGTGAATCTTTAATGTCTTTCTGCGAACTGTACAACTCACGTGATCCTATACGATGTTCTCTGATAGGTTTGTGCCAAGTTGCACAGCAATAATAACTTTTGTTGTTTAGACTAGGTGACAAGCTTGACCTATAACGAAGAAACTATTACAAAAGAAGATCAATGGAATATATTATTAAACACTGTCCTCTGATGCTTGTTAAGATTTTTATTATTGCATTGACAAGCTCACATCTCTTTATTGGTTGCTACTTTTTTTAAAAAATGGGAATTTTCTATAACTATTGAGACTCTCCTATTGAAGGTTTCGATTAACAACGGTTCTTATGCAAGCATACATCGATTAGTTTTTTTTATTTTTTTTTTAAGATTTTATTTTTATTTGTTTTTTTGGTTTGGTTAGTTCTATTAACTTATAAATGGACATAAGTATGGAATCTCCAAAGGAGCTGTAGGGAAAAAAATAATATTCAAAATCTGGTACTTATTGTTGTAAGTTGTACCAGTATTGATGCCTGTTATAAAACTTTTATTTAATCTACTTTCTGCTTCCAATTTGCAGACTGAAGAAATAGTTAGATAGAATGGGACCTACAAACGGCTACTTGAAAATGAGAGAGTTAAGCTATATTAAGGAGAAGGGAGAGTTGTTGATCCAAATGAAGTTGAAGTGATTCAATTGGACGGAACAAAAATTAACTACACGGCGAAAAACATTCTGATTGCAACTGACAACCGGGCTCAGCGTCCACCTATTGCAGGCCAGATCTGTGATTTTCTTGAACAAGATTGATTGGATACAAATTTATTTACTTTAATTTATGTTAATTCACTCCTTTTTTTTAAAAAAATATTATTTATAATGTTATATCTGTTCACCATTTTTTCCTCAGGAATTAGCCATCACTTCAGACGAGGCATTGAGCTTGGAAGAGTTCGAGCTGTTGTACTTGGTGGAGGGTATATACTGCCCCTTCATGTATATTTGAATGCATCCATTTTATGATGCCTAGATATTTGAGTGTCATCCATTTATTTTTAATGCAGGTATATTGCAGTTGAGTTTGCTTCTATTTGGCGAGGGATGGGTTCGAAAGTGGATTTTTTTTTTCAGAAAAGAATTCCCTTTAAGGTCTTACAATTCGTGTGTCTTTAATCACTTCATATTTTTGTTTTTTACTCTTTTACCCTTTTCTTTTTGCGTCAGAGGCATGAGCGCATGATACAAGCGCATAGTGAGTCACGACGTGTTTCATAGTGGTTAGTTACTCAATAGGAACATGAAATACTTTCAAACTAATTTTAGAAATTTATTTGGTAATAATCCTCCAATAATAATGTTAGAAGTATATTGTTTTAAAACTCTCACTGTAATTTGACCTCAATGTGCAAGTCCTAAGATATCTTGACCAAAAGGGGATAAAATTAATAGATACAGCTGTTAAAGAAATCCTGAACAAAATACTCTAAAATAAAACATGATTACCAATCTTATCATGTTTTCCACGAAATCTTATTACAGAGGTTTTGATGATGAAATGTGAGCAACAGTTGCAAGGAATATGGAAGGTAAGGGTATTAACCTACATCCTAGGACAACCTTAACTGAGGTGCCCTTGAATTATTTTATTTTATTTCTTATATTTTGTATCACGTTAACTGGATTTATAGTTCTCCTTTTTATTTTTTTTAATTGCTTATGATATATCCATTTATTTAGACATTTTCGACTTTGACTTTGTAACGCAGCTGGTTAAAACAGAACATGGTATAAAAGTTTGCACCGACCATGGTGAAGAAATAGTGGCTGATGTTGTACTCTTTGCCACTGGTAATTTAAAATCACCCTTTTTTCATGCACTAGTTATTTGAGTTTAATATTTTATTTTCTAGATTTACTGAGTTGCGACTTCGTAGTTTTTTTCACTTGTGAGAGGCTAATGATGGTTGAAATATCTCGGTATAGGTAGGGCTCCTAACACTTAAAGGTTAAACCTCGAAGTTGTTGGTGTTGAGCTTGATAAGTGGTTTGCATGTAATGCATTTTTCCTTGTGTTTTTAATTAGGATTTTATGTTGATTTTAGTAGTTTTTAATCGAGTTTCGTTAGGTTTTTCGTTTGTGTCTCATTTTATTATTTTTCTTGTTTCTTGTTAATTTTATATTTAATTTGGTTAAATGGTCCGATTATCTTGAGTTTTGTGGTAAACCATGGTTTTTTATGGTTTAATTTCCCATTTTATAGGTGAAGGCTCGAGGCCCAAAAATCGAACCGAGCCGGCCCGAATCGAGCGCTTCCCCGCGCCAGCTGCCTAGAACGCCGAGCGCTGTCGATTGACTGCCGAGGGCTGGGTCGACTGCACTTCAAAGAGTGGCCATCCACGCCCATCCTGCCGAGGGCAGTCGATCGACTGCGCACATGCCTGCCGAGTCCCGCGCGCAACTGCGCGCGTCTGTCGACAGCGCCTACCGAGAACGCTCGACCATGCCCGCAAGCTCTTTCCGACAGCTTCCGAGGACGACCGAGCCAGTCCGACCAGCACCGAGCCATCTCGGTCCATGTCGAGCCACCTTGCAAATTTGCCGAGCCAATCGAGCCAAACTCGACCCAAATGGACTGTTTTGACCATTTTGGGTCAAATTTGGTCAGTACATGGAAATCCAAGCTCATATGGAATAATTGGCCCATTTACCCCTATTTAACTTGTATAAATAGAACCTCTCTTTCATTTTGTAAGACACCTCTCATACTTCTTCCCAACCCAAGCATGGTTTTGGGATAATTTTTTCTCTCTAGATTTAATTTTCAAGCTTTGCCTTGGGTTTGTAAGCTCAAGAAGGATTCAAGTACTCTCTTGAATTATTAATTCCTTGCAATTTCAATCAAGCTTTTGGGTTCTCCATTTAATTCTAGTAAGCTTTCTTTTAATTTCATGCTTTGTTCTTCATTTGTTTTATGCTTTTTGCCTTATGTACTAGAATTTGTGTTTGATCTTGTGAATTGGCTATGGATTCTAGTTGAGTGACACAACTAGATCATAGATTGAGGCCTAGATCGCTTAATTTCACGTTATTTTACATGTTTCATGCATTTTTCTTCATTTCATGCTTTGTGTCTTAGCACCTTTAATTCATGATGAAACTTATGAATTGGCTATGGAATCTAGATGAGTGACACATCTAGATCATAGATCGGCTCTTGGATCATCTTGATTTTGAGTTTTTTTCCTATGTTTTATTTTGATTTTTATTTTCATGCATAGTTTTAGCTTAAATCCTAGATCTAGACTTCGTTGCTTGTTATTTTCTTTAAAGCTTTAAACTTTCCCGTCTATTTTCATTGCTCTATCCATTCATGCTTTCAATTTTTGGTTATTTTCTTCACCACTTACGATCCCCGAGAGTGTTCGGAATTCAGGGTTCGTCTCGGGGGAAGGGAGTGTCGGGTCACCCGAGAGGTATTCCAGACGGTCCTCGGGTTTAATTGCGAGGATTTGTGGGACGATCGGCAAAGGGAGTTTGCCCCGACGCAATTTTGGGCATCGATCACAGACGGGCGAGGTACTTCTCGATATAAAGCCTGTGCCAACACCGACTTGGCACTTTTGGATATTTATAAGTTTTTTGCCCACGTCGTGATGGGCAAGCATGAGAGATCCAACCTCACCCTTGACGAGGTCTACATACTTTGGTGCTTGGTTCACGAGTGTCGAATTCCATTCTATCCATTCATCCGTGCCGTTATGGGACCCATGATCACGATGATAGCCCGTCACTTCGGGTTTGACCCGGAGGCGACTCATATGACGAGAATCGAGCCGATGAAGTTGGGGTGGAAACTGCCGAAGATGCCGACGAACCCCCAATGCCCCCGCCACCGTAGTCAAGAACGAGAGGAAGAGGATGAGTTTAATAGGCGGCACAACGAGGGAGTCGAGGCCGACGAAGCCTCGAACACCGGTTCGGGCGCACCTTTCAACGCAAGCACGAGTCAAGCGGCATTCCCACGTTATGGAGGCCCGAGCACCGGCCCGGGTCCCGACATGGGTTAGCACGAGTTCCAACGCCAAGTGTTTGAGCATTTTGATCGACTCGATGCGGGGCAAGCAAGGGCCGACCGAGCGCACCGCTCCCTCCATAGCGGCCTCTTGTTGATCGAGAGTTGTTTGCGATGAGACGAGGAAGAGGAGAAAGACGAAGACGAGGAGGAAGAAGAGGAGGAGGACGAGGAAGCGAACCTCCAACCCCGACGTCGGAGACGTCATTGATTTTCCTATCTCTAATTATATTTATTTGCCTATTATGTTTTATTTCGACTTGCACTTTATTTTGGGTTGTATTATTTTTGATTCGATTATGTTCTTTTATTTCTCACCTATCTCTTAAAAAACCCAAAAAACATGTTATTTCGGTTTGTATGATTTTGATTTGCTTATGTTCTTTTATTTCTCATCTATCTCTTGAAAAACTCAAAAATATTTGAAAATCGAAAAAACAAAAAAAAATATATCTATGTATAGTGTTTTGTCTTTTGGTTCTATTCTTGACTTTGGTTTTAACTTTTTCGTGTTAATGTTCATGATACTAACCATGCTCGGCTTTTACTTGGATTGCTTGATTTATAGGTGGACCCCACCGAGCTCGACCCAAACTCGCTCGGTTGAGGGAGTTTCTATTCACACCTCTTTTACTCTCATTAAAATGCAATGAGGGAATTGCATGGTTTAAGTGTGGGGTGGGTAGGTGCTTAGAGTCCGGGTTTTAATCGAGCATGTTTTGTTAATCTTAAATCGAGCCTTGGCGAAGTGACGCATTCTTGGCGAAGTGACGCTTACTACTTGCGCTATTATATGGTTGAGTCATTGTTTAGTCATTTTTTTTAGTCACTTGTGTGTCATTTTTATGTCTTTATTATATTGTTGAACAATTCCTCATACTTTGAAGTTTGAATAGTTTACTTGTCGAGTTTTTGCATGTTTTAAGCCTCTTGTGTAAGGAGTTGAATTTTTGTGCTTCGTCCAAAACCCGCATATATAAATCAATATTTTACTCGTGAAAAGATTGCAAAGCTCTAAAAGCTCTTTTGATTTTGCTCCCAAATTCGGTGCAAGCTAGTGAGTAGCATTGTGTGATTTATCGGCTTGCTTGCATTTTTACGGAAATTACATTGAGGAGGTTTAATTTTGCTCATACATGATAGAATTCAAAAATGACCTTGAGGCACATATATTATCCTTGTTCTGGCCATATTCATATATGTAAGCTACTTAAAAACCCCAAATGAGCCCCCTTGAGCCTTTATCCCGTTTCTTGTTAGCCGAGCTCGATTTTAGCTCTTGGATCTTCATAATTGTGAGGTGAGGGACGAGAAATAAGAGGGAAATCTATTGCGGATTTCGGGTTTTGAGTTGCTTATATAAAAAAAAAATACTCCAACACAAATCACGAAAAGTGATCATGTGTGCGTTCATGTATAAAGCCTAATTCAAAAAGGGCTAATTCTAGTAAAAAGAAGCAAATTCCAAAGGGCTTCTAGGCGTTGTGAAATAAAAGTCGGGAAAAGAGTGTGTAAAAAGAAAGGGTTTCAATTGAGAGTTTGGTGATTTGGGAAGGGTGAAGCATTTATAAGCTTCGGTTTTAGAAATTAGGGTTTTGTGTGTTATTGATCGCGTTTGATCGTGTGTTAGCCACTATGTCCAAATATTCCACACCTTACCCAAGAGCCAACATTACAGCCCACAATAAAGACCTCTTTTGATTCTTATTTGGTCATGTATAATGAGCAATATTGAGCGTTCGATTTGTGAAATCTTGACAAGATGCATGCATTGTACGATCCGAGTATATACACATTCCATATCAAACACTTGAGTGAACACCCTCAAAGATTTCCATTTGTGAGGAAGTCATCGATTTGGCTTTCATTTGAGAAAGAGTAATACGAGTAATGCTTGACGATAGCGAGTTTTTGTTGATATTTCAATCATATAAATAACGATAAGCACAAGGGTGTCTCGTTTCAAACAATCACTAGTGGAAAAAAGGCGATTAGAGGCGGTTCAAAATAGCCATTGGAGGCGGTTATGAACCGCCTCTTATACCAGCGACGCTTAAACTCAAAAAAACCGAGTGACGGTTCAAACCGCCGCTTAAAAATGACATCGGGTGGCGGTTATTAGCTAAGAAGCGCTGCCAAAACTATTATTAGCAGCGCTTCTTAGCTAAGAAGCGCTGCCAAAAACCGAAACCGGGCAGCGCTTCTTAGCTAAGAAGCGCTACCAAAAACTAATTAATAACATCGGTTTCTTAAGGAACTGATGTCACTGACATAGACAATATTAACATAAGTTTGAATATAACCCATGTAAATTCTAAAGTAATAATAAAAAAATTAAATGTCCATTCTATTTTATCTATCCTCGTCCCAACCTTATATACCAAACAATTTCAATTTAATTCATATTTCATGAAAATTAAAATTAATCAACATCAAATGTTAACAAAAGCATGCAATATACTTCAAGAAATATTTTACATTACAATTTGACAAGAAAAAATTTAAAAAATACAATTAAGCAAGGCGTTTCACGAAAACCCCTTCTCTGGAAATTGACCTGCCCCTTTCTCTGCTAATCAATGAGTGATAAAAATAAAAATATTAACGACAACCCCAAAAATGCAAGCCATCACAATAGCCGCCAGAATACAAATAACAAAAAAATGGCTAAATCTTGGAAGACAAAAACTAACAAAAGCCCAAAAGGAATTACAAATTAACCTAGCCAAGGAATTCCAAAGCCTGCAACCCACTTGTAGCAGTAGTCACTGGAAAAGAAGGGTAGAAAAAATAATAAAAAAATTGAGCATCTCAAATTCAACCAGAATTATATGAACAGTGCAAACTAAGTATATATATATATATATATATATATATATATATATATATATATATATATATATATATATATATATATATATATATATATATATATATAAAGTATGTATTCAATGAGGAGTTTTCCACTATGTTAGAAATTAAGGTTTTATGTGTTATTGATCGCGTTTGATCGTGTGTTAGCCACTATGTCCAAATATTCCACACCTTACCAAAGAGCCAAAATTACAACCCACAATAAAGACCTCTTTCGATTCTTATTTGGTCATGTACTATGAGCAATATTGAGCGTTCAATTTGTGAAATCTTGACAAGATGCATGCATTGTATGATCCGAGCGTATACACATCCCATATCAAACACTTGAGCGAATTAAGCGAACACCCTCAAAAATTTCCATTTGTGAGG
>BMAC01000008.1:871535-899069 GCA_014905375.1 Phtheirospermum japonicum | reverse complement strand
ATATATATATATATATATAAAAGTATGTATTCAATGAGGAGTTTTCCACTATGTTAGAAATTAAGGTTTTATGTGTTATTGATCGCGTTTGATCGTGTGTTAGCCACTATGTCCAAATATTCCACACCTTACCAAAGAGCCAAAATTACAACCCACAATAAAGACCTCTTTCGATTCTTATTTGGTCATGTACTATGAGCAATATTGAGCGTTCAATTTGTGAAATCTTGACAAGATGCATGCATTGTATGATCCGAGCGTATACACATCCCATATCAAACACTTGAGCGAATTAAGCGAACACCCTCAAAAATTTCCATTTGTGAGGAAGTCATCGATTTGGCTTGCATTTGAGAAAGAGTAATACGAGTAATGCTTGACGATAGCGAGTTTTTGTTGATATTTCCATCATATAAATAAGGATAAGCACAAGGGTATCTCGTTTTAAACAATGTTCATTGCGTGTACACTCTCGATTCTTTTCGTTGTTCGAGGACGAATAAACCGATAAGTGTGGGGTAGTTGTTTTGCATGTAATTGTTTGCATTTCTCCTTGTGTTTTTTAATTAGGATCTTATGTTGATTTTAGTAGTTTTTAATCGAGTTTCGTTAGGTTTTTCGTTTGTTTTCTCGTTTTATTATTTTTCGTGTTTCTTGTTAATTTTATATTTGATTTGGTTTATGGTCCGATTATCTTGAGGTTTGTGGTAAATCATGTTTTTTTATGGTTTTAAATTCCCATTTTATAGGTGAAGGCATCGAGGCCCGAAAATCGAACCGAGCCATCCCAAATCAAGCCCTTCCGCGCGCAGCTGACGAGACTTGTCGGCAGTTGCCGAGCACTGCCGAACAGTCCCGCCGAGAGTGGCCAAGAGCTGCCGAACCACACTGTCGAGAGCTACCGAGCGCTGCCAGCCACGCCCGCCTAGTCCCCGCGCGCAAGCTGCCTAGAATGCCGAGCGTTGTCGATCGACTGCCGAGGGCTGGATCGACTGCGCTTCAGAGAGTGGCCATCCACGCCCATCCTGCCGAGGGTAGTCGATCGACTACCGAGCCAGTCGATCGAATGAGCGCATGCCTGCCGAGTCCCACGCGCAACTGCGCGCGCCTGTCGACAGCGCCTGCCGAGAATGCTCGGCCATGCCCGCAAGCTCCTGCCGACAGCTGCCGAGGACGACTGAGCCAGCCCGCCCAGCGCCGAGCCATCTCGGCCCATGTCGAGCCACCTTGCAAATTTTTCGAGCCAATCGATCCAAACTCGACCCAAATGGTCTATTTTGATCATTTTGGGTCAAATTTGGTAAATACATGGAAATCCAAACTCATATGGCATAATTGACCCATTTACCCCTATTTAACTTGTATAAATAGAACCTCTCTTTCATTTTGTAATACACCTCTCATTCTTCTCCCAACCCAAGCATGGGTTTGGGGATTAAAATCCTCTCTCTAGTTTTTAAGATCTAATTTCTCTCTCTTAGGTTTTAGATTCAATTTCAAGATTTGATGTAATTTCTTTTCTAGATTTAGATTTACTTTCATACTTGGCCTTGAGTTTGTAAGCCTAAGAAGAATCCAAATACTCCTTTGGATTGTTACTTTTGATGCAATTACTTTCAATCTTTGTTTTATTTCCTAATTCAAGTAAGTTTCCTTTCAATTTCATGTTTTGTGCTTTAATTCCATGCTTTGTTCTTCATTTCCATGCTTGTTCTTCATGTTATGCTTTTAGCCTTAGCACCTTGAATTCATGATGAAACATATAATTTGGCTATGGAATCTAGATGAGTGACACATCTAGATCATAGATCGGCTCTTGGATCATCTTGATTTTGAGTTTTTCACGTGCTTTATTTTTAATTTTATTTTCATGCATAGTTTTAGGTTAAATCTTAGATCTCTTCTTTGTTGCTTGTTGTTTTCCTTAAATTTTTGAACTTTCTTGTTAATTTCCATTGCTCTTTACATCCATGATTTCAATTTTTGCTAATTTGCATTATTTAGAATTTTATGCATAGTTGTACCTTGTGCTTGCATGCTTGTACTTGGTGAAACATTGAATTTTCTTGCTTATTTTCATTACTTGCTTGCATTTACATATTGAGGCATCCGACGAGGCATTCTACCAACATGCACTTTCAATTCCTAGGATAGTTAGCTATTTTAATTGCTTTATTTTCATTTTCCCTTTATTTTTCCAAGCTTGAAACACATTGAATTCTACAAACGAATCGAATTCCGATAATACCGAGCCATGAACCCGTTGATATATTTCAACACCACGAAAACTCTTCTAATAATAAGACTGGAGCTGTTAAGGTGCATTGTTATCTACTGATCTTTTAAAAACTTTTTATTTTTGGGGTTGGGAACATTTCACATGTTGGTCGCATGAATTAAAAAATAAACTAAATAAAGTTTCCTAAACTCTTTTTTTCTTTTTATATGGTTGTATCTTGGTATGAGCAACCTAAATAATGGTTGTGGCTACCTTCTTGCTTTTGTGATTTTCCATTTACCAGGTTGTAATGCACGGGTTCTGAGATTTGAAATTGATACATACTTATATAAGACCACCCTACCCTTTGATCAGGCAAAATTAAACGATTTATTTACATTATCAGTTTCGTCATTCTAAGCCTAAATAATAATACGACGCCAATAATTGCATTGTTCAAAAATCTGAAGTCTGGGACTTAAAATAAAATAGTCATGTTGCATTAGATTGTAAAAGTATTGCAAGTTACACTATTATGTGTGTACATACATGCTACTAAATATTTGTAGTATTTGCAACGCCAGGCGAGCAGAAAACTAATGCTCCACCGCAGGCTCAAGCAGACGATGTCAAATAATGTTCTCAGCCAATCCAAACAGCTCATGGGCTTCACTAGACCAGAAGCTGAACCGGCCGCATTGGAGCACAGCGCTCGAGCAATTAGCCGGTTTTTGTAACTTAGGCTCACGTTTTCCATCTTGATTCGCTGGCACGGATTTCCCTTGCTACAATCAAATTTCACAGCGAGTTGAGTTGCTGACGTACCCTGAATGTCTTGGTAAGTAACATCACTAATCTTAACTCTTGATAACTGTGGCAAAAAAATAAAAATAAATAAAGACTTGTAATTATGTCCCATTTAATTCTTGAGAAATATAATAATTTACAATGTCTGGATTTTTTTTTAAAAAAATTAATCATAATAAATATGTGTAACAAGAGAATTTGTGTATTTGGACCTGTCCTGGACAGTTTTCGTTTTATGATTAGAAATCCAGCTAAGTTTTGATATACAAATTACTGAAATTTTGATAAGCTGTATTTGAGTTAATGAACTAGTAGTCCAGTCGAACAGCTTCATCTTTTTTTTTCTGTGTTTTGGTGGTAGATGCAGTTATGCACGAGCCTTGAATAACTCTTTTATAATTAAGACCTGGCATTACTTAACATCAATTAAATACATTTTTTAGTTTTAACTAAAGAACCTTTTTAAATGTACACCTTGTTGATATGGTATAACTATGTTAATGCACAGACAGCGCGTTTGTTTTTTAATATAGATGAAAAGATGAAGGATATCAACCAGTATTGGATTATACTTACATCAGAACTTGGATTATTTTACTTGTTTTAGAGTGCTAAATAGTAAATATGAATAGTTTTGCCTTTTGATTTATCTGCTGCAGACACATTATTCTATTTAACTTATTCGTATCTTGAGTTATTAAAAATAAGTTTATAATGAGGTCTATACTTGCAGGAATCTGAAGGGATGGACTTTTCAGATGACAAAGCCCGAGTTGTTGTATCCTCTTAATTTGTTTAAATGTTGTTTAGTGATTGTCATAAGAATTAGTTTTCATTTCGCATTGCCATTCTGGATAACAGCTTTCCTGCATTAGTCTGCTGGATATTTGACTGGGTGAACTTGAATATTTTGTGTCTTGACCTAAATGTTATGCATTAGTTTGCTGGATACTGATTGTCTTGTTTTTAATGAATTTAATAAATTTGATGTATTTGTTGGCATCTGCTTTCATTTATTATTTTTTTATTTTTTACTACTTTCTAGAACGGTTATTCAAAAACCCGTTCTTAAAAAAGACGTTGTGGAAAGTCATTTTCTAGAATGGGGAAACCGGTAAAAAGGAACTTCTAGAACGGCTGAAATTTTTTTCTAGAACGTCTCTGATAACCGTTCTAGAAATTCTAACATTTGAGAACGCCTCAGCAGGGTGTTCTAGATTGTCAGACTTTCAAGAACAGCTCCATACAGAACGCCTCAGCAGGGCGTTCTTAATTTGCAGAAACAGGCGTTCTGAAAATTTGTTTCTGCACTAGTGAGCAATTATCTGAAATCTTCTGACCAATAAAGATACACGCATTGTCTTCGTCATAAACTTTGCACTTTTCACGGGTGAACTTGACACTGAAACCCCCATCACAGAGTTGACTTATGCTTATCAAGTTCACCATTAAACCTTCAACCAACAACACATTCTCAAGCTTTGCAATACCAGGTACATGAAGGGTTCCTTGGCCAATGATTTGGCCATTTTCACCTCCACCATACTTCACCTTTCCTCCATGAAATTTGACGATATTTGAGAGAATTTCTTCAGAGCTGGTCATGTGTTTAGAGAATCCACTATCAAAATACCAGGCTCCAGGGATGTGAGACTTCAGAGAGGAATGGATCATGTTGCATCTGATCTCGTTCTTTTTTACTCAGACCTGTTTGACTCTGGTGTCAGTTCTAGTGTTCAAAAAATGGAAACCATCACGGATCCAGCAGACATCTTCGACCTATCGAACCGATTCTGTTTTCCTATAAGCTTCAAGCAGTATGGTCGAATGTGACCTTTTTCACCATAGTGATGAAACACATATTGTCTTCTTCTCCTGTTGTGGCGTTTGGTCCACTTCACCTTTTGACTTGATTCTGGCTTTTGAACAGGCTTGTATCCAATCTCGTGTTTCAAAGAATTTAGGATACTCGATTCCAGAATCTCGTCAAGCTTAGCCTTACACTTGTTGAGGCTTGAGAGGGTTTCTTGGACTTTCTTTAAATCAGTCTTCACTCGATCTAGCTCAGCATCCTTTTTGGTGAGTGACGACTCCAAACGGACAATTATATTTAGTTGATCGTCCTTTTCCTTAATAAGTTTGTCCATGTTGAGGAATTTATTCTTGGCAATAATTCCTATTTTGTTATTTGCCTTTCTTGGGCACAAAATAAGTTAGGAAACTAGTTTTAGGAATATATTGTATTTCTTAGTTTATGTTTAAGACTTTATTAGTTTCCTAGATTTTGTTTAGGATTTGTTTTAGTTATTTACCAAGTTTAGGAATTTATGTTTTTCTATTTAAGACAAGGATTCCTAAAGCTTTGATTTAAGCAAGTCGACGGGATTTTGAATAAAAAAGATGACGCAAGACGCACGGCAAAGCAAGGAAGAACACGAAGAACTACTTGGAGCCACTGATCGTGATTAACAAGCTCTTCGAAGTTGCGTCACCGATGGAAAAGATCTTGCCATTCTGGCAGCAAGTATTTAGTAACAAGTTTATTGATAATTAGTTTTCATATATTACTTTATATTTTTGTATTAAGCGTGAACAAGAAAGTAATATAGTTTTCGGGTTTGTACACCCAAGTTCACAAGTACTTTTACTTGTGAACTGAATTTTTTATCTCGTGTTCTTATCAATTTATTCCGCTGCATATTTTATGTTTTACTCTGGTCGATGTTGCTAACCAGTGTTGTTAAACATTGACTAACAACACCGTAAAACTGAGAATTATTCTTAAAACCATAGACCTTCAAATTTTACAATTAACATCTAGAGCGGGTTACTTAACCTCTTAAGTACTGATCCTTATTGTTTAGGTGCTATAGATGCTCAAGGCAACCCGAGGCCTCCAATCCTTAATGGTGAGAATTATTCTCTCTGGAAACAGAGAATGAGATGGCATTTGAAAAGCATCGACGAGCGTGTTTGGAAAACTGTCCTCATTGGATGGGAAAAGCCACGTGTCACGGATGGCGAGAGCGATACCATTCCCAAAAAGGAGGAAGACTGGACTGCTGATAAAGCAACTGCTACAAATTGGAACTCCAAATGCATCAACACCTTGTGTGGCTATGTAGATGCAGCTACTACCGTATCATCAAGAATTGCGAGTCAGCAAAGGATGCATGGGACGCACTCCAAAGGGTGTGTGAAGGAACTGCAAGCGTGAAGAAATCCAGATTAAGAATGCTCATGTCCACTTTCGAGGCTATGAGAATGGATGAGAAAGAGTCAATCATGGACTACTCCATAAGATTGTCGGAAATAACAGAAGAGTGTAGAGAGCTTGGTGAGGCCATAACTAATTCCCGTCTTGTAGGAAAATTGCTAAGATCCATTTCAAAGAAATATAGCATGAAGGTGGTGGACATAAAAGAATCCAAAGATGTTGACAATATCGATTTCAACACCTTAGTTGGAAACCTCAAGCAATATGAGATGGAACACATTAGCTCTAGCTCGAAAGAGAAGAATATTGCTTTTTCTTCCGGTTCAATTGCAGCCGATGATGAAGATGACGAGAAGATTGATTTTAATGGGATTCTTAAAAAGATAGAGTCGACTACACTCGAAGAATATGAACTGGCCTTTGTGACTCAACGCTTCAACAATTTCTTGAAGAAGAAGAACAATCTTGGAAGCGAAAATGCAAGGAATAGGTCACAGACATCTACTCAAAGTTTACTGGACGTGCTCTTCCCAGATCTCGGTCCAAAACTCCAATTCCCAATATGTCCAGTCCTGCAAAGTCACTCAGCGAGATCCAATGCCACGAATGCAAAGGTTGAGGACATTACAAGAATGAGTGTCCCAACACTCTTAGAAAGAAAAGCATGGTCGCTACTGATTTCACCGAGGATGTTAATGATTCTGAGTCTACTGATCCTGTTCTATCCTTATTCACCCATGTTGTGTGGGATGACGATGTCCATGTTGGTTTGCTTGCAGACAACATCGTGTGCCTGAATGTCGAGATCACTGATTATTATGAGGAATACGAGCAGTTGAGTATTGACCACCAGAAATTATTTGTCAGCTGGGGAAAACAGGTACTAAAGGGTAAAGATCTCGCAAAAGAAGTAGAAAATCTAACCAAAGAAAAGGAGGATCAGCTCGACATTATTATCCGGTTGGAAACGTCTCTCACCAAGAAGGATGCTGAGCTTGAAAAGATGAATAATAAACTGACCAAAGTTCAAGGAACCATTTCAAATATGAATAAAGGTAAGGCGAAGTTGGATGAAATCTTGGATAATAGCTTCCCAGAGTCCTCAAAGCATGGAATAGGTTTCAAACCGAGTCACCAACGCATGTTCCAAGTCAAAAACAGAAATCTTCTAAACGTCACAAAAAGAGAAGAAGACAGTACTTGTGCCATTTTTGTGGAGAACCAGGGCACATTAGGCCTTTTTGCTGGAAGATCATTGGCGAGAGAAGACAATTTCAGAGAACAAGTGTGGCTGATAAATCCCATGTTGGTAACCGTGCTACCAGCATCAATACCAACATCAGATTCAAACAAGTGTGGGTCAAGAAAAATAGCGCCAAGTGTACTATGATCCATACCTCCCTGAAGTCTCATGTCCCTGGAGCCTGGTATTTTGATAGTAGATGCTCGAAGCATATGACAGGCTCAGAGGAACTGCTTTCCAACATTGTCAGATTTCGAGGTGGAAAAGTGAAGTATGGAGGAGGTGCAAACGGTCAAATCATTGTCCAAGGAACTCTCCATGTTCTTGGCATTATAACACTGGAAAATGTGCTGCTAGTAGAAGGACTTACTGCAAACTTGATCAGCATAAGTCAATTGTGCGATGGAGGTTTTAGCGTAAAATTCAACCGTGAAAAGTGTGAAGTCTATGAGGAGAATGGACAGTGCAATATCACTGGCAAAAGAACCTCAGATAATTGCTACCAAATTCAAAGCAATGCTTTTTGCAGACTGTCTCAATTGAGTGATGCAGAGCTGTGGCATCAAAAGCTTGGACATGTCAACTACAATATGATGGACAGGTTGGCCAAGGAAGAAGCTGTGAGTGGACTGCCTAAGCTCAACACCAAGATCATTCCGATGTGCGAGGCATGCCAGAAAGGAAAACAGGTAAGGGTGCCACATCTTGTCCAACAAAGTCTCACTACATCATCTTGCTTTGAATTGCTTCACATGGATCTCATGGGACCACTTGAGGTTGAGAGCCTTGGTGGTAAGAGATATGTATTCGTTATTGTTGATGATTTTTCTAGATTTACTTGGGTAGAATTTCTAAAAGAAAAATTTGAAACTTTTGAGGCTTTCAAAAAACTTGCAAAGAAGCTTTGTGTAAGGTTTAATGTGAAAATTGGTAGGATTAGAACTGATCACGGAAAGGAATTTGAAAACACATCTTTTTCAAAGTACTGCACTTCTGAGGGTATTAGTCATGAATTTTCTTCTCCAATTACCCCTCAATAAAATGGCATTGCTGAACATAAGAATAGAATTCTAGCGGAGATGACTAGAACTATGCTCATTTCTAATGGCATAGCAAAACGTTTTTGGGCTGAAGCAATGAACACTGCATGTCATATCATATATAGGGCTTATTTTAGACCAGGTTCATGTGCAACTCCCTACGAATTATTGATTGGTAAGAAACCGAACTTGAGTTATTTTCATGTTTTTGGATGTATTTGCTATGTGCTTAACGATAGAAATCATCTAACTAAACTTGACTCAAATTGTGATAAATGCATTTTCATGGGTTACTCTCAAAATAGTCATGCATATAGGTTGTTTAACCTTAGAACTCGAAGCATGTTTGAGTCAGTAAATGTCAAGTTCGATGATCTAACGAGTGGAATCAAGCCTACCGAGGATGATTTTGTTTATGATCAAAATCCTCAAGAAAGTGTCACTCCTACTTCAGTTGATATTGCAGGTATTGAGAACAAAGATGCAGGTGTTGAACTCAGAGATTCGAGTGATGTTGATAACAATGTTGATACTGGGATACCAACATCAGTACCAACATCAAGCCAAGTCGCAGATTCTGATTCTGATTCAGAAGAAGAAGATCCAGCTGGTCCCATTGATCTTCATCAGAGGGATATTCCATCCATAATCGAGAAAAACCACCCCGTGGGCAAAATTATCGGTGATTTAGACGAAAGAAGTACAAGATGGAGACAGATTAATTTCAAGGAGATGGTTAGGTACGTATGTCTGTCTACTAATTGTTCTAAGATTTGTGAGTCTTTGTATCTTTCCAAAATAGAGCCCAAGCGAGTGGAGGATGCACTCAAGGATGAGTTCTGGATTCGGGCAATGCAACAGGAGCTGGACCAGTTCGCTAAAAATGATGTTTGGGATTTGGTGCCACGACCAGAAAATTCGTATGTGACGGGGACCAAGTGGATTTTCAAGAACAAGACTGATGAAGCAGGCAACATTGTGAGGAATAAAGCTCGACTGGTCTCACAAGGGTATACACAAATTGAGGGAATTGATTTTGATGAGACATTCTCCCCTATTGCTCGCATAGAGTCGGTAAGACTTTTTCTTTCTGTTGCTTGTTATATGAAGATTTCATTGCATCAAATGGACATGAAGAGTGCTTTTTTAAATGGAGTCTTAAGTGAAGAAGTGTATGTTGAGCAGCCTAAGGGATTTGTAGATTCTCAAAAACCAAATTTTGTTTTAAAATTGAAAAAGGCTCTTTATGGTTTAAAACAAGCTCCAAGAGCTTGGTATGAAAGGCTAACTCAACATTTGCTCTATTTGAACTTTAGACGAGGGGAAGTTGATAAAACTTTATTCCTTCTTAAATCCAATAAGCACATCTTAATCGTCCAGATTTATGTGGATGATATTATTTTTGGATCCACTAATGAGCAGATGGTCAAGGAGTTTGTTACTCGGATGTTTGATACATTCGAGATGAGCATGGAAGGTAACCTCTCATACTTTCTTGGCTTACAAATAAAACAGCTTGATGACGGTATTTTTCTTTCCCAGACTAAATATGCAAAGAACTTAGTCAAAAAGTTTTGATTAGAGGGTGAAACTGTCAAGAAAACACCACTAGGCAAAACTGTAAAGCTGTCTAGATACGATGTTGGTAAGGGTGTTGATAACACCATGTATAGAAGTATGATAGGGAGTTTGTTGTATTTGACAGCAAGTAGACCAGATATTATGTATAGTGTGTTCTTATGTGCTAGATATCAGTCTAATCCAAAAGAGTCACACTTGAAAGCTGTTAAAAGAATTATAAGGTACATTGCTGGTACAACTGAACTAGGTGTGTGGTACACAAAAGATACTGGTACTGAACTTATAGGGTACACTGATTCGGACTGGGCTGGAGATGTAGTAGATAGGAAAAGTACTATTGGGGGATTTTTTTTTCTGGGAAATAACTTAATTACTTGGTACAGCAAAAAGCAAAATTGTATTTCTCTTTCTACAGCTGAAGCCGAGTACATTGCAGCTGGAAGTGCATGCACATAATTACTGTGGATGAACCAAATGATTGAAGACTACGGTCTGCACAGTAGTATCTTGAAGGTGTTGTGTGACAAATCCAGTGCCATTGACATCTCCAAAAATCCAGTCCAGCATTCTCTAATCAAACACATTGACATAAGGTACCACTTTATTCGAGACTTAGTTGAGAGGAAGATTGTTAGCCTTGAACATATTGGAACTGATAATCAGCTAGCTGACATCTTCACGAAGGCATTAGATTTCGAGACCTTCTCTCGTTTGAGAAGAGATCTCGGTATGTGCATTATCTAACCAATGTTGGTTTGTGATGTTGTGACACCCCTTATCGACATCAATCACAACATCTGTATACTTTTGCATGCATTTTTATCTTTCTTTTCATACATAATCTTAATGCATTGAGTTTGATTGAAAGTGAAATAAGGTCCTGTATTACAATAAAAGTGGTGGCAAAAAGAACCAACCTCTTCAATTAGGTGATTGTGGGACTTGACTGCAAAAACTGGCTTTCTCCCAGGTCCAAAAACAAGAGGTGTTTAACAGCAATTGCTGAAGATTAAAAGATTTAAATCCCTTCAAGGATGAAGAAAATCTGGACTCAAAATGCTCCAATCTTTAAAAATCACATTCTTGAGAGATTTTGACGTAGTCATTAACTTGGGTTAAGGGGTAAGTTTCCATTGACTTCACCTAAGGCAATGTTGGTTCGTAATGTTGTTAGTAATAAAAAGCAACATTGGATCAAGACACTGAAATCTGAATATGTTTTTRTATAATCTTTTAGGTCATGGTTTTTAGGCATCCCGTAGGACATTCATACTTTGTGAAGATGCATGTTTCTTGTGTCGTTGTCTTACTTGAAATCTCTTAACTTTGTTTTGAGTTGAGCTAACCAAGTGTTTCAGTGGAGTTAAAATCGAACGGCTGGACAGGTAATAACGAGGTGGATTTGGTGAGTGATAATTTGCATTGCACAAGATAGGTACAACTGTGCTGATGGTTCAATTAATTCAGCTTTGTACTTTCGGCCAATTTTGTAGATTAAGTTGTGCAATTTTTTTAAAAAATAAGAATCATTCATGGGAAGAGATAATGGGATGGTAATGTGATCATGTAGCCTATTTTGAGGGGGAGTGGGTTTTTATAAAATGGAAATAAAAATCATGTTTTGGCCCTAAAATCAGCCGGTGAAGTAATTTAGGGATTTTTTCCTTTTATTTTTACTTTCTCTCTCCTTGTGCAACGGTCATTTTTTTTGGGCATAAAATCCTAAACCTTTTTTACCGTTTGATCACAATTCCAAAGCCCTCTGCAAATTAATCTCTCAAACCTCCTTATCCCTCTTTAGTCTCTCGATTTTTCTCTATCTCCTTGTGTGCTTTTAAGAAATTGCAGGATGACAAGCTTGTCGCCGCCGTCCTCGTCTGTTCCTGAATTGCCAGAAGACGTTCGTCGCTCTGGCAAACAGGTTCCGGCACCCTATCCACGAGTTGGTGGTCTTGATATTCACGAGGAAATAGCTGGTGGTAGCTCTTCAAACCCTCCACTATCAACATCGCCACCACCCTCGCCGGCGCACGCTTCCCGCACTGTCATTCCAGTTCCATCACCGATTGACGCCACGCCAGAGGCGCAAGTGTTCCCAGGACAGCCTGGGAACGAAATTGACGTTGATAACCCCCCAGATTTGGCATTTGTGTCTGAAACTTTTGGACGCGTGGGGAACCCTACTCTGAAGAGGTCTAGGCGCTTGCGGAACATTCCGCCCGGCGTTGTGCTGCCCGCAATCCCAAAAAGCAAGGCAGGGCCACGCCGCAACGTGCCTATAGAACACATGAACTTCAAGGAGGATGTCACCGTGATGTCCGGCCCTGATGATGAAGACTTTATTCCTGCTGCTCCGGTCGAGGAGTCTATGCCGCTGCCTTCTACTGCCCCGAGTTTGCCGGTGAAGAAGTTTACTCGCCGAAAACAACTTGTGCGCAAGGCCGACAGGAGATCAGGTCAGCCAAAGGTCAAGGTCTCTCCTAAGTCCTCTGCGACTGATTATTCCTCCCCGCCCTACACCGTGTTGGATTTTATCACCGGCGAGGTGACCAGCTCTGCCAAACTGCCTGTCGATGTTCCCCCCTCATCTCCAGTTCATGATGATCAACCTGAGTTTGATACAGGTTTATTTGAGCAATCCCCTGATTCCTCACTAGATATACCAATGAGAGATATCCTTACTGCTTGCAAGAAGGATAAGAAGAAAAAGAAGGCTGCTGCGAAGAACGATGTTGCTAGTCATGTTGGTACCTCTTTACCAACATCGCGTCATTCCCCGTCTGTTTTGTCCTCCCGCACGGCCTCTGTTCCCCTTGCATCTCATACTCCCACGCCGTCTTCTTCGGCTACCTGTAATCACTCTCCGTCATCCACGGGTACTAATACTCCGACACCTGAGCTTGAAGATATGGTGCCGTATTCGGAGAAATTTTTAACTGCTGAGGCTGCCGAGTTGTTTGGTACTTATCAAATTCGCCATATGATTGCCGAGCGTAGAGCTCCTGTTGAATTGTTTGAGCGCCACAACTTGATTGCCTACCTCCAGTTTAAAGGTATATACTCCACAGTTTCCACTGCCGTTCCATTTGTCCGGGATATTGTTCTTGAGTTTTATACGAATCTGTTGCCTTCGATTGTTGATGTGAGCTCTGTGAACTATGGAAAAGTGTTTATGCGTGGTAGAGTGTTTGCTTTCACCCCTGATTTAGTTGATGAATTTTTTGGAATTGAACCACATCGGGGTGATTCTACTGTGGATGTTATGGATGAAGTTATTTCTTTTATTTCTGGTGGTATGGTGCATTCTTGGTTTGAGCAGTTGCCGAGTACTAGGCTTTCATCTCTCTATTATATTATGCACAAGGTGGCTATTTGCAACTGGGTCCCTTCCAAGAATACTACTTGTGTTACTCGGACTCAGGCCCAGTTGTTGTACAGGCTTGGGAAAGGTATTAAGTTCAGTTTCGAGCAACATGTTTTTGAAATTATTACTAAGTTTTCCACATCAAGGTCTGCCGCCTCGTTGTGTTTTCCCTCTTTCATTTTCGGCCTATTGGAGAAGTAAGGATTGGCGCTTCTTCCGGATGATGTTCTCACTGGTGAGGCGGATTGGTTTGCGTTAAGGGGCCAGCATACTACAGGTGCTAGGGTGCTTGATTTGCCTTGGCAGGCTCCTTTCCAGGCTGATGTTGCTAGTGATGTTGGGAGGGTTGATCACAACGTGGTCCAAATTTCTGCGCAACTCCTTCGTGCGCATGTGGCTTCCATAGATTTGCAGATTACTCAGCTACAGGCACTTCGTGGCTCACTTTTGGAGGCCCTTTCCCTTTCTGGTCAAAAAGGGGGAGAAGGTGAAGATGACGCGGACATAGGGGGAGAAGATGTTGCTGCTGACAATGCAGATGATGTTGATGCTGCTGATAATAAAGAGGATGCTGAAGATGCTGTTGCTGCCGAAGCCTTGGCGAGCCTTGCTCAGGAAAGGAGGAGGAAGCGAATTTGCGCTCGCGATAAGGCTTTGAGGAGAATGATGAAAATGCAGAAAAGGAAGAGGAAAGAGAGTGGTGAAGGAACTTCGACATCCCCTCGTCGTTCGAAGAGGGTTCGAAGTCAATAAGTTCTTTTTTGGTTTGTTCTATTTTGATAGGTGTGTTTTATGAACAATGTTGATTTTTAATGTTGATTTGTTTTTAACAACATTGAGTGTTTTGTTTAGGGGGAGTTGTCTAACTTAGGGGGAGTTAGTATTTTTATTTTTATTTATGTTTGTGTCGTAGTGTTTTGTCCAGAAAGGCAAAAGGGGGAGATTGTTGAGGAATTATTCTTGGCAATAATTCCTATTTTGTTATTTGCCTTTCTTGGGCACAAAATAAGTTAGGAAACTAGTTTTAGGAATATATTGTGTTTCTTAGTTTATTTTTGAGACTTTATTAGTTTCCTAGATTGTGTTTAGGATTTGTTTTAGGTATTTACCAATTTTAGAAATTTATATTTGTCTATTTAAGATAAGGATTTCTAAAGCTTGGGTTTAAGCAAGTCGACGGGATTTTGAATAAAAAAGACGACGCAAGACGCACGGCAAAGCAAGGAAGAATACGAAGAACTACTTGGAGCCATTGATCGTGACTAACAAGCTCTTCGAAGTTGCGTGACCGACGGAGAAGATCTTGCCATTCCGGCAATAAGTATTTAGTATCAAGTTTATTGATATTTAGTTTTCATATATTACTTTATATTTTTATATTAAACGTGAACAAGAAAGTAATATAGTTTTCGAGTTTGTACACCCAAGTTCACAAGTACTTTTACTTGTGAACTGAACCTGTTATCTCGTGTTCTTATCAATTTATTCTGCTGCATGTTTTATGTTTTACTCTGGTCGATGTTGCTAACCAGTGTTGTTAAACATTGACTAACAACATCATAAAACTGAGAATTATTCTTAAAACCATAGACTTTCAAATTTTACAGTCCACTTCGATCATAAGATCCTTGACTTTGAGTACTTGTTTTCCCCAACTAGCAAATAAATATTTATACTCGATGCTCAGCTTCTCGTATTCGTCAAGAGATTCATCAACCTCTGCATCCATATCATCCTACAAATAAGGATCAGTATACTTAGTACATCAAGTATCATGCTCTGATACCAATTGTAATTTTGTAGACCTATGGTTTAGACGTGTCCAGGCGGTTCGAACCACCAGTTCGGTTTCGGCGGAAACCTCGAACCAGAACCGAATCGTGAAACCGGACGGTTTGTGCCGGTTTGCAAACCGCCGGTTCACGGTTTGGTCCCAGTTCGGTTTGGCAGGTTTGGACGGTTTTCACAGTTTTTTTTTTCACTCAGTCGATCGGCTGAGAAGAAGTCGATCGACTAATTCGACCAAAATTGCCAAACTCTCTGTTCTCCAGTCGATTTAGAGAGAACTAGTCGATCGACTGATTGACCAGTCGATCGATTGAAAATCCAGTCGATCGACTGACCAATCTAGTCGATCGACTGGTCAATTAGTCGATCGACTGGTCAAATAAAATATATTTTGAAGTTAAAATAAAAAGAATTTTAATAGAAGAGTTTTAATAAATTCAAAAACGAAAATTAAAAAGAAATTGGACTTGAACTATTTTCAAATATTTGAAGTTAAAATTTGAAATTCTAATTTCAAATAATTGAAGATAGTTGCCTACGTATCCCTTATCTTGGGAATCAAAGTCCACGTAGTTCTCACTTACCTTACCTACCTTACTTACCTTGAAATCGGAAGCGGTGGTGCGGGGGGTACCATACTCATCCATTTACCGACTCGTTGCTAGATCCCGTAGTATCATAATACGTCTCGCTCTCTTCATCTTCACTAAGAACGTTTTTTTTTTCCGTCGATCAGAGTTGACCCAATCATGCAATAATATTTGACACTCGAGATTGTGAAGTGTAAGTTTGGATCTCCGCTCGTCCAGCATGTACCCCCCTTCACTAAATGCTTGTTCGACTGAAATGGTTGATATGAGAACGGCCAATATCTCCCTTGCAATGATGTTAACAACTGGATAAAGTGATTTCCTCGATGCCCACCAATTCAAAATATCAAACTCGCTATCGGCTTCATTTTCTCCCAACGTTCCATACTCAAAAGCCGTTGTTATATAAGCTTCAAGTTCTCGATAAGGGTTAGAACCGAATGAATAACCCGAACGCCCCATTCGTGACTTTTTTTGTTTCAAAAAATCTTGAAATCCCTCAATTTCATCGTCGCCGTCACCACTTCTACTAGGATTACCACTTCTAGTAGAAGTTTGTCGCCCGGAACTCATAGGAAGAGGACCATCAAAGTTTATACTATATTCTTTAAACATATCATATAAAGACTTTTTCACATTTTGAATAATAGTTTCAACGGAAGGATATTCATAGTTTTCGGACGGCAATAAAGCATCATAATAACTATTAAGATAAAATTCTAAACCACTTTCTCTATTATTAGGATCTAATAATGTAGCAACTAAAAATATACTTGGAATGGAATGAAAATACTTCAACCATTTTCGTTTCATAGAAATAACACATTCTTCCAATCGATCATTTTTCATGCACTCCTTAAAGACGAATTCAATTTTAACACAATTTTCAACAACAAGGTGAGAACTAGGATAATAAACATCGGAAAATAAATTAGTAGCATCATTAAACACCTTTAAAACTTTTTTCAAATAATTACACGTAGACCATTGGTTTGTATATAACATAATTCCGGTTTCTTGTTGGGCAAAAAACGAACACAAAACCTCTCTATACGAATATGTATCTTTCAATAATTTATATGTAGAGTTCTAACGAGTAGGCACATCGGTTGAAAAAATTTTAGGTTCAAACCCGTTTTCCCTACAAAATCTTGCCCATTTTCGTTGCAAAGATTTATTTCTATGAATACACGTGACCGCCGCTTTAATTGGAGAAAGTTCATTTTTCAAAACATTCAAACCATCTTGAGCACACAAATTCAAAATATGGCATATGCTAATATGAAAAAACAAGCCACCAATAGATGGTTTACAAATACTAATAATCTCATTAACACTCGCCGTATTAGAAGTTGCATTGTCAAATGAAATAGAAAATATTTTTTCAACTAAACCATATTCTTGACAAATCAAATGAATTAATTGACAAATATTATGTGCATTGTGAGGAGCTTTAAAATCTCTATATGCAAGCAAACATATTTGTAAAGTCCATGAATTATCAACCCAATGACATGTAACACCCATGTAAGAGTTTCGTTCCCAATGATCACTCCAAACATCCGAGCAAATTGAAACTTTGTTTGGTAAACTAGCAAACTCATTACATAAGTTTAATTTATATTCACCAACAACTTTTTTAATATCACGAGTAAGGGTAGAGCGTGAGACTCTCGTACTCGAGGGATTAAAAGAAAAGTTGGGTGAACTTTTCATATAAATCATCATTGGCAAAGTTAAAAGGAAGTGATCTAGAAGAAACAAATTTTGCTAATTCCATTCTATGAGTAGCGTCGGAATATGTAAATTAAGAAGATGAATTAGTACTTACTTGTCCTCCTTGTAGTTGCGTTTGAGTCCTATCAATGCCGACTTTGTCGGGGTGTTTGTTGTTGAGATGGTTGTGCATATTCCCATATCCTCCTCCTTCTAGAAATTGGTAAGATGATGTACAATAGTTGCAAGTGACACGGTACCTCCTTTTTTGTTTTTTGCCGTCTTCCGGTTGTGGCTCGTTTGCGGGTGGCGGGATCTCGATTTTTTGAAAATGTTTCTTGAAAATGTCGGATTTTAACTCCGTTGTTGCCCGAGAACGAGTTATTGGGTTTCTTGGAGGAGGCAATTCATCCTCCTCTTCAATGGGCGGCACGTCTTCACCGGCAAAGGCGGCGGCGGCTCGATAACTTCGATCAATGTCGGTATCACTCCAATCTTCGTCAATTTCGATGCGATTGGGATTGTAGTCACCGACCGAAGGAGTGTTGCCTTGTGATAAGCCGATGGGATGGACATTGGCGTCGTCATCGAGTGCTATACTCTTCCCCTTATCGGAACGACGGGAACGAGAAGAACCTCCACGGCTTGACATTTTTTTAGAAGTTAATATTAATACAAAAAAATAAGAAAGAGTAGTAGTGGGCTAAAGTAGTAGGATTATAAATAGAAAGTACGAAATATATTTGGAATTATAACACTAAACTTAAATAAGTTTAGTTTAGAATTAGGAAGGCTTGATAATAATTAAAGAATCTTGAAATCACAAAATTTGCAAAGAGGGACAATGTAGAATAGAGAGATTATAGAAGATGATAGATTGGTGTGAGAGAAATGAGTTGGGTATGGGGGGTATTTATAGGAGTGAAAAAAAAAAGCGGATAAACCGCCGGTTTTGGACCAAACCGGCCGGTTTCGAGTCGAACCGGCGGTTTGAATCAACGGTCACTTGATCTCGACTGTTGATCATCAACGGTCACAAGATCAAGACCATTGATTTCAAACGGCTCGCTGACGACTCAGTCGATCGACTGAGTGGCAGTCGATCGACTGAATTTTTTTTTTCAATAACCGGCGGTTTGAACCGCCGATTAACGGTTTGGGGTATAGGGAAACCGGAACCGGCCCACCTACCTTAACGATGGTTCCGGTTCCGATTTAAACCGTGGTCAATGGTTTTCACAACCGTTGACCGCCGGTTCAAACCGGCGGTTGGCCTGGTTCGCCCGAACCGGTGAACACGTCTACTATGGTTAATTAAAATAAGTATTAGTAAAAAGATGTTAAGTTCAATGTTACAACACCAGAACTAACATCAAACAGTTTCAGAGTTGTAAATAAGAAAATAAGAACAGACTTAAAGCAGATGTTTAGACTGGTGTTAAAAACACCGATACTAACATCAAACGGAGTTATTAAAATATGCAGTAGAATAATTATTAAAAAGTGAACACAACAATTTAAATTTCGTTCGTAAGTAATAATACTTACGAACTTGGGTATACAAACCCGAAAAATATATTACTTTTCTTTGTCCAATATTAATACGAAAATATAAAGTAATATATGAAAAACATTAATATCAACACTTGATACTAAAATAATTGTCGCCAAGCTTGTGATGATCTTCTCCGTTGGTTACGCAACTTCAAAGATCTCTGTGTAGAATTATGGCTTCAAGTCTTCTACTTGCTCGTGTTCTTCTTTGCTTGCGTCGTCTTGCTTGCTGTGTCTCCTTCTCAAAGCCGTGTCAAAGTATTATCAGAAAGTATCCTTCTCATGCATCCTTGTCTTGTCTTAAATAGACAAGACTCCTATACTTGGTAAACAAGTAAAACATAATTTAGGAAACAAAATAAAGCCCTAGACTCAATCTAAGAAACAAATCTAGAGTCCTAATTTATTTTGAGCCCAACAAAGACAAACAACTAAAAAATTAAAAATTGCGAAGAATAAAATTCTCAACAACCCACAATCTCGGTATCCATACACACAAATTTTGGGTAATAAAATCAGCCCAAAAACTTTGAATACTTGTATTTTTTCCCCTGGGGATCGGGAAAGATCGAGCAGTTATTTTATGCTACTCTTGGTTAATGTGCATTAATGCAATCAGTTTTCTTCGCAATTTTGTTCCGGGAAAGAATCTGGGCTTGCATCTCCGAGACTTACAATTTGGGGCTATGTTTTACTTTTTAAATTTGTAATTAATTTTGTCGTATTTTTATTTTTGAAATATTTATTGGAAAGTATTAGCCTTAGGATCACAAGTGATATGTCACAAAAAATCCATATGTAATATATGAGGGTATTTATGGAAAGCGACCTCATCTCTTGGAAGGAGCGTATCCTCTAGGAGGTGAGCGAGCTGGTTTATAGGAGGTGAGCGAGCTGGTTTATAGAGTAGTGACCTGGAATATGCGGATGAGTTCCCATATAGGTTTGCGACCTCTTATGCTTTTGTGTTGGGCGTTAGTTGTGGAGCTCGGTCATGGACTTTATAAATATCGGGCCCAAATGGGCTTATATGGATGGTCTATGGGATCCCGACGGACTATATGGAAAGAATAATAAGCCCGGGCCTATTCTGGTAATTTAATGGGAGATTTATTGTTTATGGGAACTTATCATATAGGAGAAATCCAAATTCTCAATCGGTCACGGTATTTATGGAATTGTGGTGGGAGAAGGAAACCCTGGCTTAGGGGACACTTCTCTCGTCTCTATAAAAGGCGTGCATATCTCATTATTTTTAAGTTGTTTTCTATTGTGATTTGGGCTCTTTAAAATATCACTATCTAACTTAAGCATCGGAGGACCTTCACGGGTCTGACCACCGACTCAACTGAAGGTGCTGTTTTGCAAGACCGGCGAGGTCGCCAGGAGGATCGTTGAAGGCTTAGCAGCTGTGACGTATTTGGAATCTATTTCAGGTCGCTGATCTCATATTTAAGGTTAGTACCCCATATTCTTGGTAACCAATCTTTTTGATTTTATCAAGTGGCGGCGTCTGTGTGAAAGAGGGACATCGAGTCCTTGAGCGAAAGACGTGAGAATACACAATTTTCGTAGGTTTAAAATCTGATTGCGCTATAAGTTTGAAAAACCATTTCTAACGTTTCCACCATTAGATCGCGTTAAAAGTTTTACAAAATCTCAAGGACCTGTTGAATTACATTTTGAATTGTGGAGATTGGATTTTGAGATGCAAGAAAATATATATAAATTTTCGAGTAAAGCAGATTTTATTTTCGAAAAATTCTGTGCAGCATTTTTCAAAATACGATTGTGTACAATAAAACCGTTGGATCAAGTCTAAGTCTTGATATATTATTCCAAACATATTGAAGTTCAATTTGAACGGTGGAGATTTAAATATGAGGTTAGAACAACCCTACAAAGAATTTTAAACAGAGTTAATCCTGTCTCCCAAAATTGTTTGTCTCGTTTCTTTTGAAAATTAAATTAGGCACAATCTAACCGATTGGATGAAGCTAAATTTTGGTTGTAATGTTTACGAGATATAGTGGTTAAATCTGAATGGTGATTGAGTTTGAAGGTTTATGGGCGCGAGTAAGGATTGCGATGCTCGCATCTTACTTATCGATTATTTTTATGATCATATACTAATAGACTGAGTGCAGGTCTATTTTTTTTAGTTTATATTAATATTGGTTTTTAAGGGTTACTCTATGTGTGACCTGGAATGTAACCCGGGAATGGTCAATGCAAACAAACGCGATGAGGTCGCGTGTCCAAATATTCAAGGTCGGTTTATTTTGTTGCTCGGAGTCTAAGGCGATGAGGTCACGTATCAACCGAACGTAACAAAAATCAAGAAGGCTTATAGCTGCGGAATATAATTGGGAGATCTCCACATTGATTTTAGGAGCTAAGTCAAAGTCCCTCATAAATATTAACGTGGGTCGATCAATGAGGTGAATGGGCCTGGAGGCATTCAAAGAAAAAGATAAGTTTTCTATTATTTAATTTGATGGACGTATCTTTTATATATGTTAGCCTGTTTACTTGAGTGTATGGGTTCGATCGTATGCGTGTGACATTCAGGTTCTTTTGGTGTCACGCAATTAATTATGAATTTGGATGAGGCTTAAAATTTATAATTAGTAGGATAATTATGCGTGGAGCTTTTAATGGATTTGAGTGCTTGGATATATTTGGGTTAATGTGCTATTAATGTTTTTGTTGAAGGTGGAAGATGGTTAATTTATGTGTTTGCTCAAAATTTAATTGAAGGAACATATTTGATTATATATGGTTATGAACACACTGAGAGTTGCTCATTCTTACACATTCCCGTATGAAAATACTGCACTGCCACACTTCAGTAAAATGGGAATAACTCACTTTTGGATTATCCGTTTTGAGATCCGATTTTTGTGTTAGAACTAGACTCGCAGAGCTTTCCAATGGTATATACTTTGTTCTCTAATTCATTATCAATCAAAATAGTTAAATCCTCAAAGTCATAATACGTGCTGAGAACTGCGTGACAGTCTTGTTTGATCTTATATGGTTTTATGGCGGTATGATGGATGTGGTTATGGGAAAGGAAAACACTTTATTTGCAAAGTGTTTGATTAACATATTATTGGCGCGAGTAAGGTTGTAATATTCGGATGATATTTTCTATGACTATGCTAACGGATTTGAGTGCAGGGCCTGTTTAGTTCGTATTAACTTGGGTTTATAGGGTCAATTTGTGGGTTGCCCGACATCTAACTTGGAGATGGTCAATTCAGCGTGAAGAGGTCGCATAATTGAGGAGAGGTTTTATGTTAAGGTCTCTACGACCAAGGTAAGGTCTCTACGACCCAGTTAAGGTATCTACGACTCGGTTAAGGTCTCTGCGACCCTGTTAAGGTTCATATGACTTTGTTACGGCTTCTGTGATTGCGTTAAGGTTTTTGTGACCTCGTTACGATCTCTATGACTTCATTACGGTCTTGACAATCTTATGCGATCTAGACTTTATGATTTCAATATGAGTTTTATGGTTAAAGCCCGATGCTTCTATTAGGTCGGCGATGGTTTTTATGGTTATGGGCTGACACTTCTATTAGGTGGGCGATGGTTTTTATGGTTATGGGCTGACGCTTCTATTAGGTCGGCGATGGTGTTTATGTAATTATGGTGGGAGAAGAAAACCCTAATTCGGGGTAGACTTCTCTTGTATCCATCTCGGTTATGGTGTTTTACCCTTCGGGGCGGTTATGGTGTTTATGTACTTATGGTAGGAGAAGAAAACCTTGGATCGGGGTGGACTTCTCTCGTATCCATCTCGGTTATGGTGTTTTACCCTTTGGGGCGGTTATGGTATTTATGTAGTTATGGTGGGAGAAGAGAACCTTGGTTCGGGGTGGACTTCTCTCATATTTATTTCGTTGGTGATGTACCCTTTGGGGCGGATATCTTTTTCAATACGTACATAAAATTTGGTGAACTATTTAAAGGGTGTGATTGTTGTGCTACATGTTTGAGAGTGATATGTTTGACTTACATATCTGTATCGAGCTATTGTGTTCTTACATCATGGATGGTTGTGACTTTGCCAACTAATAGGTTTAATCTCTATCTGCGGGCTTACTTTTGCCTCATTGGATTGTTTGTGATTTGTGGGGATTATTTTTCTTGCAACTTATGGTTTTATAGGGGTTTGAAGTATGTATTCGCGCGACCTATACTAACTTATGGGTTTCTTTTATGTATGTTTGGTTTACGTAACTGCTCTTAGCCTTGGTGTTTGCTTGGGTCTGAATTTCTGAAGTGTTACTGTCCTACTTGATTGCATTAACTTGGGGGACTATGTAGGAGAGCTTTATTGAGTTGATGTGGCCTGGTTGTTTTGATTTTCTTGCATTATCTGGACATGGGGGATTGAGTGGTTTTCTCAGTCCCATGATATTGTTTTACCTGGATTGTGTATGGCTAAATATTTTATTTGGTTCAAATTATTTAAACTTGGGGGACTGAATGGTTTTTCTGGGTCATAAGTGGTTTAATATGGTTTTTGCTTGATTCGGCATATATTATATGAGTGTGTTATGGGCTAACATTTTTGTTAGGTTGGTGATGGTTTATATGTTATGAGCTAACACTTTTGTTAGGTTGGTGATGGTTTATATGGAAGGGGCTGACGCTTTTATTAGGTTAGTGGTGATTTGTGGGTGCAATGGTTTATTGGCCGACCTATTTTAGGTCGATGATGTCTTTATGGTTTATGATTTTATGGGTTTCTGTGCTTTTATGGTTAGCAAAGGCTCATTGGTATTAATGGTTATGGAACGATGCTTAATTAATTTCACATGGCTATGGTTTCTGGTCGTTCAACATGAAATATGGGGACTTTTAAGCAGCCTCTTCTTTTGGGAGGAGCATTCTTCCTGGGGGTTGAGCAAGCTGATTTTTCAGAGGTCGTGATTTTAGGTGGTGAGCTCTTCTCAGATAAGTGGTATTATAACAGCTCGGTATTGAGAGCTGGGCTATTGTGGATTATGGTATGGGGTCTTGGCGAGCTAATGAAATGGTTATGGTTATAAGGTGATGCTTAAGTAATGATTATGGTTTGTGGTATGGAATGATTTTTTGATCGACCTGTTTTAGGTCGAGTAAATGGCTTATGGTGTTTTGAATTTTCAAAAGCATATGATTGCATTTTCTTGTATTATTGTGCCCGGTTATAGCTTTAGGCTGCGGAGGGAAGGTTTTATGGTCTCAGGTCATCAGGAATGGAGTCTGGGGACTCGGCCTGGGGACTCACTGGTCTCTTCTTTCAAGAGGATCACTCTTCTTGGAGGATGAGCGAGCTCAGCGAGCTGACCTTTTGGAGGTCGCGATTTTATGTGGTAAATTCTTATGGGATGATTGATGTTACAGCTCGGTATACCGAGTTGGGTTATTCTAAAAAAGTGGATTGGTAAGATGGCAGGGTGATTTATCTATGTTTATGCTTTATTGTTATTTTTGGTGGTTGTGCTCTCTTGACATTCTGTTTACATGTCCTATCTGATTTCGTACCTCAATCAGTTAGAACATGAGGGACTAGCTGATACGTCACAAAGAATCCATATGTAATATATGAGGGTATTTATGGAAAGCGACCTCATCTCTTGGAAGGAGCGTATCCTCTAGGAGGTGAGCGAGCTGGTTTATAGGAGGTGAGCGAGCTGGTTTATAGAGTAGCGACCTGGAATATGCGGATGAGTTCTCATATAGGGTCGCGACCTCTTATGCTTTTGTGTTGGGCGTTAGCTGTGGAGCTCGGTCATGGGCTTTATAAATACCGGGCCCAAATAGGCTTATATGGATGGTCTATGGGGTCCCGACGGACTATATGGAAAGAATAATAGGCCCAATCCTATTATGGTAATTTAATGGGAGATTTATTGTTTATGGGAACTTAGCATATATGAGGAATCCTAATTTTAAGTCGGTCACGGTATTTATGGAATTGTGATGGGAGAAAGAAACCCTGGCTTGGGGGACACTTCTCTTGTCTCTATAAAAGTGGTGCATACCTCTCGTTATTTTATAGTTGTTTTCTATTGTGATTTGGGCTCTTTAAAATATCACTATCTAACTTAAGTATCGAAGGACCTTCATGGGTTTGACCACCGACTCGACCGAAGGTGCTGTTTTGCAGGACCGGCGAGGTCGCCAGGAGGATCGTTGAAGGCTTAGCAGGTCACTGTGACGTATTTGGAATCTATTTCAGGTTGCTGATCTCAAATTTGAGGTTAGTACCCCATATTCTTGGTAACCAGTCTTTTTGGTTTTATCAACAAGCATAGTTAGCAGCACTTGTTTGAGTTAGTAGAAAGAGAGAGAGTTGATGGGGTTGTTGGTATGTGCACAATAAAGATAAAAGGAAGGAGAGATAATAATAATAATAATAATAATAATAATAATAATAATAATAATAATAATAATAATAATAATAATAATAATAATAATAATAATAATAATAATAATAATAATAATAATAATGGGGCTGAATACAGGGACGACATTTGGTGGAGACAGATTGGAGAAGCTAAGGAATGGTGGTATGGTTTCACGGTCGAGGATGAAACTTTGGATGATGAGGGATACTACTTCGGTTTTGCTGTGGACTTGCATAGTTCAGTTAACGGCTTTGAGTGAACCTTGGGGGCTTGGGGTGTTAAAGGGTTGGCCCTCTTGCTTTTCTCAAAATTCTGCTGCTATGGCTCTGGATGTTCAGTTGTCGCCTGAACTACCTATTAGAGTTCTTCCCCCCAAGAGGGTTTATAAGAACAATGGGTACCTGATGGTTTCAGGCAATGTAGGACTTAATCAAATGCGGGCTGCGATATGTGACATGGTTGCAATTGCAAGATGCCTAAATGTTACATTGATAGTTCCTGAACTTGATAAGACTTCTTTTTGGAACGATCCTAATGAGTTTCAAGACATATTTGATGTTGATCATTTTATTACATCCTTAAGAGATGAAGTTCGGATACTGAAGGAGCTACCTCCAGGGGTCAAGAGGAGAGTAGAGCTGGGGATGATCTTTACGATGTGAAGTTAAATAAAAAATGCTTACAGTGGTTTGACACCAGATTGAAATGTCAGGCCGCCTAAGGTAATTCTTGTGTTAGGCAGTCATAAAAGTCATACTTTTCAAAATAGGTTCCTTTTCGGTGTGATTTAGATTCGTTATTTTGAATATAACTCTGAAACGCAAGAATGTCGGAAGCGGGAGCTTGAAAAGTTGATGACAGACCAAGAATCACTTAGAAGCTCAGTGTTGCAATGGTGCTATATCAGTTATGGAAGAGGTACTTTCCCCCCTAATTTATATTTGTTGCTGAAATTTAATGTAGATAGGAAATAGATTTAAGAATTTATTAAATCACACATTGTTAAAGGACTTTTAACTGTGGTGCCATATCTAAAAGCATTATTTAAATAACCACATATCTAAATCACACATTTTCCCCTAATTTGAATGTTGTGATGACTTTACTCTGTATGATCAATTTAATTTATTTACATTGTCCTCATTCAGCTTATTATTATTATTTTCTTGGTTTTGAAGATTGTAATTGTGATTGTTAAAATTTTATTTTGTTGCCTTAGCTATTATTTTTCTATTTATTCTATTATTTTGTTCAATTTGTTTATATCTTTTGCACAATCGTTGAAATTCCCGTTCATATTCTTTTTTGTGTCGATTAGGAGTTGTTTTGTGATCGTTGAAGTTGGAGTTGTATTGGCAATATACTCGTCCATTTTTTCACAAAAACAAAGATGTGAGGTTTGTAATTATCTACTGCTCATCAACATTATTGAAGTTTAGTTTTCATCAATTGTGTTGCATTTGTTTTCTTATCTTTATTGAGTTTATGGATATTTACAAAAACTACCCCTAATGTGATTTTTTCAGTTGCTGGACAAGGACACAAGTATACGCAAATTTTCTTATCATGAGCCGGGTTTGAGCTGGGCTGTGGAGGTGGAAAACGGCCATAAAATTTGCCTGATAATACTTAGAAATATAAACATGAATCCGACGAATGTTGATTGAGGTAATGATTTATATATATTTTCGGTAAATAAAGATTTTGCTATATATATATATGCAATAAATAGAAGTTCCATTTCAAATGTCTGCAATATTGAATTTCCACTATTGAGGAAGCTTTGTCAAGATTGACTTATTGTGAATTTTAGTTTTTTTTTTTTGTCGCGTGGATGGGGAAGGCGGTCCTTGATCAAGACATGCTTCGTGGTGGACCATATTCAAGCTAAATAGTTTTAACATGTATAATTCATTAATTGTTGTTGAGAATCATATATATATATATATATATATATATATATATATATATATATATATATATATATATATATATATATATATATATAC